>JANAVB010011200.1:12185367-12327727 GCA_029216955.1 Iris pallida | reverse complement strand
TTTAATCAATAAATTATAAATTCAAGTAATGCACAATACTAAATACCCTTAGCCTAAAATATGTAATTAGCCACTCTATTCACATGGTCGAGTCTCCTTGTCATGTTAGTCTCTAAGTCAAACATCCCTAGGTTAAACTAGTACACCAAAATCATAATTTACCCATCTAAATAATATAAATAAAATAAAGAAAAATCCCCCAAAAATCATAATATGTCAATTATTATTATTAAATGAAAAAATTACAAAAGTTCAAATTACCCTCATTTTAGAAAAGTGGTGGTTATATGATGGCATACGATCAGGTAAACTCAACCCTCTATTTTACATATGATGATTTTACCTTTGAATAGTTAGATGAAGCCTTTAGTGACCTCTTAAATGGCCACAAAGCTGCTTACCAAGTACCAAAACTCTAAGAGGTACTCAAAGTACACAGGTAAATAGAAAGACTACCGACTTACAAGCTGAGGTTAGAAGTAATGTAAACCGTACTGAGGATGGTGATCTTTCTTCTGTCAAGTTGCAACTATACGAGACTACATGATTATCCAAAGAAAAACACAAGACCATTGCTAAACATGAGAAAGACTTACTCAAAGAGAAACTTGAGGAAGACTTACTCAAAGAGAAGAAGAGCCGTCAATGTGCATTAGTCAGAAATGATACACTCACAGCTGACTATAACACACTTTATGACACCTCCATACAGTTGGAAATTAGGTTAGAAAAATAGCCTAAAGTTGTTGCTTCCTACCCTAACGCGTGTCAACTACCGAAACATGGAAACACGGTCAAACCCACTACTGTCAGATCAAACACAGCCAAACCTTTACCCAAGAAGACTAACCGACATGCATTCTACTACAGGTATCCAACTAGAACATCAAGACTTACCAATCATACACAGCACACTGCACCTAACACTCAGCATACTAGATGTCATTATTGTGGCACCACTGGTTATATCTCTCCTGCATGTAGAGTAAGAAAGTTAGTTGATTTGAATATATGTGTATGGATACCAAAGACTAACATATCCGAACCCTATAAGAAATGGGTACCAAAAGTTTTATCTATAAACTTTTTTGTAGGTGGAACACACTACTCATGCTAGAAATAAGTGGATTCTCGATAGCGGTTTTTCATGGCACATGACCGGTGATGTTTCTCTATTCGTAACACTGTCGAAGAAGAAATAATGATATATCTCCTTCGGTAATAATTTTAAAAGATATATAGTAGGTATCGGCAACATTGGTAAGGCTCCCTATCCTGTGATTAAAGATGTCTGTTTAGTAACTGAGTTAAAACATAACCTACTCAGCATAAGCCATTTAGCTGACCATGGTTATGGTATTAACTTTGTCAAAGACAAATGTCCTGTAGTTGATAGCTCAACTGGTCGTACTATCTTTGACGGTATTAGGGAAGACAACATATATATTTTCTATTTGTTGGAAGATGCTAACGAAGCAGGTAGATGCTTACTAGCCAAGAATGATGAGAGTCTACTTTGGCACATGAGACTCGGTCATGCAAATATGAATACAATTTTAAGATTATCCACGAAGAAACTAGTACGAGGCTTACCTATAACCTCCCATAACTGAATTTTTGAAATCTTCGAATTTTTTTAAATTCCTATTTTATAATTTTTTTCTAAAAATCTTTGAAATCGTAAATGTTAATATGAAACGTATTTTCGATCATGATATGTCATCGTTATTTTGATTGGGTCTTTGATTTAGAGAAAACGGTATTATAAGGAATTTGTCCTAAATAAAATTGTGTCATTTTCTAAAAGAATTTTCATTAGATATAAATATTCATTTATATAAGAAATAATTTATTAAATATTAATTAAATTAGAAATACTTTATTACTATTTATTTTTATCTTAAAAGTTTACGATAAATTATAGGTTATTCGATTATCTTGTATCGGACTAAGACCATTTCGGTCTTAGTTCTAGCCTGCCAAGTTAGACTTGGATTGTGGCTAGGACATAAATTTAGCTAGTCATGGATAGTTAATAGCTAATTGCAATTAGCTAGATTTTATTAACTAATTTAACTAGTAGTTAGCAGTTAGTATTAGTAGTTAGTGTTTCACTAATTTTTTCATAATTCTATTACATTTACACCTTTACCCTTAGGGTTTCTATACTCTACTATATATATTGGGGACTCCCCAATGTTACATAGAATTCCTAACCCTAAACCCCAAAATTCTTACACTCGTCTCTGTAGCCGCCAACCTCCAAGTCATTCTCCCCAAATAGTCGACCACATACTGTTTTCCCCTGCCCTGGCCACTCCGACCAATGCTGGAGCATCCTGACCATAACCTTTCTTCCCAACAAACAAACACCACCACCACTGGCCTCTCTCGCCGCCAACACCATTCCGACCCAACTCCTTTCTGACTAATTCTACCCCATCTCCTATTGCTGCCAACCATTCTCCCCGACTTCCTCTGCCTCCTATCGGACCTAACCAGCCGAAAACCCACTTCGCGCCCAACCACCACTACCGCAAGAGTCCAGTGCCTCGGCCAACCCATGGCCAGCATCGCTTCTTCCATACCACGGTCATCATTAACCAAACACCACGCCACCATAGAGATTCAGAGAGAGTGAGATGGACCTAACCTCGTCACGGCATGCAGCATCGAGCGCTCCTCCCACCCCCGCTGTTGAGCACTAGTGCCACTAGATCTGGACATCCCCGCCTCCGGCGATCGTTTCCGAAACCCCACCGATGCCCCGACTGTGAGCTTCACCCCCCCTCTTCCCTTTCTTTCTCTAGCTCTTTCTCGAGCTCACTCTCTGACTCTCTCTCTCTCTCTCACCTTTCTTCTCAGTTGATGAGTATTAATGGAGAGAGATTTGAGTTCTCTATTCATTTTTAGGCATTTAGTGCCCAGTAACCGAGAAGGAAGATGAGTACTCTTCCATACCCTATATAATAGTGTTATTGATGCCAAGTAAATATTTGTACTAGGAATACAATATAGTTATTTTATAACACTTACTATTAGTATTTTTATCTTTATTTTTAAAATAGTTGAATTATTATATAAGGTTTTATAATAAATGTATAGTAAATATCTCTAAAATAATATATTTTGTTTAGTTTGATTAGGCTGAGCTTAGTTTGATGGACTGGACTTTTAGTCCGTGCATATTTATTATATGTATATACGTATTAGTATAAGTATACGCATAATATTTTGTATAAATATAAATAAGTGTATATGAATAAATAAAATGTGTATTATTTGTATGTTGTACTAACTAAATATATATAGTACAGTAGGGAATATTTTGTTAATAGTAGTACATATGGGTGTATATATATTATTTGTTAATATTATTAGTTATCACTCTATTTATTAGTTTGATGTTCTAGCAAGAATATATGTTGAGGTACTACTTCTATTTTTTAAAATGTGATCTAGAAAACTTGAATTGCTATTATAGTATGTTATTTACTTAAAGTATATTGTAACCTAGAAATTATGATTGACAAAATTAGAGGTTTAAAGCCCTAAAGTAATTTCCTAGTTTTCGAAATATTATCTAAAAATATTTTGATTCATAGAAATATAGTTTTTAGACATTATAAATGATTTCCAAAATTACTTGTATTTATTTGGTTATATTTTTCCCTCCAAAATTATAAGTCGCGACTATTAAAGTCGTTTTCTATTCTTGATTCTATTATCGTGCCGGACTCTGATTTTGGGCTTCTATATACCAAACTAGACTATTTTGACTATCCTGGACTCACTGGAACCACCTGTGCCGTCGTTTAGGACCATCTTATGGAGTATATCATGGTACCTATCCTGTGTTAACATGTTTGTGTCGCACACGTCGACTCCAACCAAATTGAGACGAGTATCTATCTCAAATTGTTTTCATCATGATAGTATCTATGTTGCCTGCTAGACTAATTTACTTCATGTTGACACACTGTTACACAGATTGATACTAATAGATCTTGTCAGGAGGTGTTATCCTTTATTGGGTACATCGGGTATTTCATGTTCATGTACTTTATCTTGTACATCATGTACTCCTTGTATTCGTTTTATTCATGCACTCTTATATGCTCTCATGTGGTCACATGTGTTTCATGTACAAATAACAATCATGTACGTAACATGTCGTGATCAGATCTATGTGTATTGATTGGGACGAGAGAGTAGAAGTAGTTATGTAATTAAATCCCTTAGTGTAATCATGTATATGTCGATTATACCTTTCACGTATAATCGAGTTACCGTAGAATAATTATGTACGACCTAAACCAATCACATAACTGTCTTGTACTCTAAATCACTTGTGTTCATTTCAACTTAACATGTTCTCTATCTTATTCATGTATTCAGTTCTTTATATCATTATGATGCTATTTCTCTGTATTTCTATTCCAGTACATCATGTATATTATTCTATTGCAAGTTATATATTTTCTACCATGCAATGAAACTACTTTTAGAGTTATATACTTCGCTCTAATCCTGACTGGATAACTATTTTTTAAGTAATGGTATGCCCTACACCTTAGACTTCATGATAACAGATCTCGATGTACTTTAGATCGTGAGTTGACCTCTGGAGAGCTCTAGGCCATATTATCTGTTTTGATTTATATCTTATTTATCGGATTTATCTCTGATACATTCTTTTCATATGATCATTTATAGACTCTAGTTGATTCAGTGTTACTACTATCTTTCTCATTTTATATGTTTCTTAGCAGTATGTGATTTGAGTACTTGTGGTTTTTATGGATCAAATGTTGAAGATATTTATTGGGTACTTGACAGCGTTCTACCGCCGATACCGCGGCGTAGGTTGGGCATGGCCCACGTACTCGTGCCCGAATATCCAGATGCGGGTCGTGACACATTTTTATGGTGGCCCATGTATGTCAGTCTTTGCAACTAATGCAAAGTTGTGGTAGTACTTAGGCTTAGCCGTACTACTGCGAGCCTGCCCTAGGATAAGGATTTTGAGTCATAGGATATTTTAGCAAGTTTGGTACTCAATCGCATACTAGGACTCCTTGAGAGATTTTTGGGACGACCCCTGAGAATCTCACTCTAAACTCTATCTCGAAATCTGTTTCTAGTTATTTCGTCTATTCTTTCTTGTTCGTTGATTAAATCCTGATGTTCGTTGTTGGCCTTGATTTTGTATCGAAATGAACTTTATGAACTAAATTAAGGTATATTAATATGATATATTTGATGGCGACAATATAAAAGATAAATGTCTACTTTAGTTATGGAGTCTAGAGTTTATCGCAGCCATACTAGCTGGCATGACAAGAACATATAACATGATTTGGGGTATACTTATCTTAGTTATGGATTTTAGAGTTTTTTGCAGCCATACCGGTTGGCGTGATGAGAATTCTAGATAACATGATTATAGGGTATATACCTTAGTTATGGACTCTATCGTTTATTGCAGCTATGCTTACTGGCATGGCAAAAATTCTGGGTAACATGATTATAGGAAGACGTGCATGGTTATTAGATCATATCTTAAATTAGTTCACTCTATTATGACCAGATGATCAAGAACAAATACCTATCATCATTTTCTTCGTCTTGACTAACTCTGCCCTACTTACATCTACTATGACCAGACGGGTATGGTTTGCTACACTGAAATCTTTTGAGTTCTTGTAACTCTCTACTTTGGAAAGGTCGAGTAAGTATCGTGATCATCCAGCTCGAAAATGACGTAATTTGTTATCATATGGTGATTCTGGTAGGACTATAAGGTGTTGGATAAGGAGATAAAATTAGTGGAATAAGGATATGACTGAGAATGAAAACAAAGACAAGAGACCAATATTATCAATTTGGAAATACATTTAGAGAATTATTTGAGTATGGATTAGTTTAGAAGGAACGTAGGAGGATTTCGAGAAAGAATAACAATGAAATGTACACTAATGGTGGGAACTGTGATATCTTATAGTTGCATTTTTAAGAATTGAGGAGGATATTCAAAGTCGATTCGATTTTAAGAACTTAGATATTTTGAGTTACTGATTCTATAGATATCTCATATTTGAACTAAGACTACATACTGAAATTAAGAATCTGAATATATGGAAGAAAGCTGATGACTACATGCGGTGATGACATAAAATTGAACAAAGATTGGTAAGAGAATGATTATGAACTGGAAGAACACAAAAATTTTGAGTTATAGGAAAATCTGGAGACTTTGTGGAAATTCCTAAGTTTAAGAAGGACAATATTTGAAAGTATAAAAGTTGAAGGAAATATGAAGGTTGATATTTAAAATAATGGAGAATATTTTTTTATATGGATACGGTGGCATTAGATTTGAGTAATAAGAGGGATGTGATTTGAACAGGTTCAAGGATTTTATAAACCTTGATTTAGGAATTTTGGACCTAAGTAAAGATAAGGTAGAGGAATTTGGACTTTCAAGATGACAAAGTGGAAAGGTATTACAAATAAAAAAAGGGAAAATTGAGGAGTTATGACAAAGAGTATGCTTCATGGGTACTGCATGTGGAATAAAGGTCAAGCCTGTAGTATTTCTAGAAAGGTTCAGTCTTCATGACCGAAGATTTGATTTTTGGTAGTAGTCGCATCAAGGGTTGATTTTTACGATTGAAGATCATGATTTTGTAGTGGTATGTTTGGACTTGTAAGATAAAGGTATAATTGGCAAATGATGATCGAAAAAACTTGGTAGTAGTCGAAGTAGAGTGAGATGATTTGACTTCCTTCTGCAATCCTATCTTAGATTTTCGTATCCTAGTAGAAGAGATTGATTTCCCTATCCTTAAATAAATTTCAATATCGCTTAGTTTTGATTCACTTTGATCCTGACCAATCGATTTGGTCATCTTTTTTATCGCACCAAAAAATTTTATTCTCGACTATACTCGAAGATTTTAAATCTGATCGAGACTCGAATTCCAATCCATTTTGTTCCTCATGCCTAGACTTCAATTTTGTTCTTAATCATGCCTAAATCATATTTTAATCAAGAATCAATTGACCTTATCTTCGATCGCATCATAATTTCAAATATGATTGTGTTTGGATTTCAATGCTATTATTCGTTCGTGCCTAACCTTCAATTAAATTCTTTAATATGACTAAGTTTCGTTCTAATCATGATTTGATTTAACTACTATTCTCCATGTCTGTTCGTGCCTAGATAACCTGGCATGACTAGACGACTTTGATTCCAACGACTGTGATTTTTAGGATCGTGACTATACCTACTAATTTACCCATAAATCGTGCCTGAAATTTTGATCTTCGATCGTGGCTATCTGATTTAACTACGAACTTAGCCCTGCCAGAATTTGGACGTGATCATGTCAAAATAAATTTTTATGTCGTTCCTAAAATTCGATTCTATAGTCACTTGTGCTCGGATTTCATTCCTAATCTTGCCTAGATTTAATTTTTCTTAGCTTTATCGTAAACCATGCCTAAATGATTTTAGTCATTCCAAAATTCTTAAGCACGTCTGAGCCTTGATTTTGCTCGTGATCAAGTGGTTTTGATCCATGGAAATTGATCGTGCCAAACATTTGATTATTATAAATGATGCCCAATCGCGTCATTTCCATATTTGATCGTGCCAATATAACCTTCAATCTAACTTTGTCAAGCCTAGATCATATTGATCATTCTATACTTCGATTTGTTTGTAACTTGATCGTAACTGAATGACTTTGATTTTCCCAGTCGCGACTTCGTGCTTAAATAACTTGAATTTATTTCTAAATCGTGCCTATAAGACTGTGACTTCAAATCTCGTCATACCAGAACTTTATTTTTGGTCATAACTAAGTTTTGATCTTAATCGTGCCTATGCAATTCTGAATCTAATTTTTATTTATTCTCAAGCCAGACCCTACTAAATCATTCGATATTTGAATTTCGAATTCTACCTTTGATTCTCCTAGTCATGATTGAGATCGTGCCTCAATGACTTGAGTTATTCCTAAATCGTGCCTATATAATTTTGTTCATACTACGATTCTATCGTGCTAAAATCATTAGTCATGCCTAAGTGATTTTGAAATTAATTATCTTGCCCGTGCCAAAGTCATCGTTCTTTGATCGTGTCTAAGATACTACCTAAACACTCTATCGTGTTTTGATCCCTTTGCCAACCTTAAATTTTAAGAACGAAATTTCTTGAAGGGGGTTTTGTAACCACCGATAACTGAATTTTTGAAATTTTCAGAATATTTTTAAATTCCTATTTTATGAATTTTTCCAAAATCTTTGAAATTGTAAATGTTAATATGAAACATATTTTCGATAGTGATAAGCTAAGATTATTTTAATTTCGTCTTTGATTTTAAGAAAACATTATTATATCAAATTTTGCCCTAAATAAAATTATTGTCCATTCTCTAAAAGAATTTTCATAAGATATAAATATTCTTTTATATAAGAATTAATTTTTAAAATATTAATTAAATTAGAAATACTATATTACCGTTTATTTTTTATCTTAAATGTTTATGATAAATTGTAGGTTATTCGATTTTCTCACTAAGACCAATTCGGTCTTAGTTTTAGCCTACCAAGTTGGACTTGGATTGTGGCTATGACTTGAATTTAGCTAGTCGTGAATAGTTAATAGCTAAATTGTAATTATCTAGATTCTATTAACTAATTTAACTAGTAGTCAGCAGTTAGTATTAGTAGTTAGTGTTTCACTAATTTTTTCCTAATTCTATTACCTTTACACCTTGCCCTTAGGGTTCCTACACTCCCTTATATATATTAGGGACTCCCCAATGTTACATAGAATTCCTACCATTAAACCCCAAAATTTCTACACTCCTCACTATAGCCGCCAACTTCCTGGCCATTCTCCCCAAACAGTCGACCATTCCCAGTTTTCCCCTGCCCTAGCCTCCCCGGCCAATGCCGGAGCTCCGAAGCCACCTCCTTCGTGTTAGTCCCGACGTTTCTTTCCAACAAAAAGACACCACCACCACTGGCCTCTCTTGTCGCTACTACCATTCTGACCCAACTCCCTCCTAACTAATTATACACCTTCTTCCATTGTTGCCAACCATTCTCCCCGACTTTCTCTGTCTCCCTGTCGGACTCGACCAGTCGACAGCCCACTTTACGCCCAATCACCACCACCACAAGAGTCCAGCGCCCCAGGCCACCCCCAGCCAATGTCGCTCCACCCACACCACCATCATCATTAACCAAACACCATGCCACCACAGAGACACAAAGAGAGAGTGAGAAGGACCTGACCTTGCCGTCGGCGCGTAGCGTCGAGCGCTCCACCCGCTCCGTCGCCCCCACTGGTGAGCACTGGCGCCGCCAGATCGGACAACCTCGCCTTCGACGAGCCTTTTCAAAACCCCATTGACGCCCCCACTATGAGCTTCACCCCCCTATTCCCTTTCTCTCTCGAGCTCACTCTCTTTTTTTTTTCTCAGTTGATGTACTAATGGAGAGAGATTTGAGTTCTCTATTCATGTTTTAGGCATTTAGTGCCTAGTAACCTAGGAGGAAGAAGAGTACTCTTCCACACACTACAAAATAGTGTTATTTATGCCAAGTAAATATTTGTGCTAGGAATACATTATAAGTATTTTATAATACCTACTGTTTTTATTATTTTTACCTTTATTTTTAAAACAGTTGAATTATTATATAAGGTTTTAAAATAAATGTATAGTAAATATCTCTTAAATGATATATTTTGTTTAGTTTGATTGGGCTGAGCTTAGTTTGATAGACTGGACTTTTAGTCCGTGCATATTTATATGTATATACTTATTAGTATAAGTATACGCATAATATTTTGTATAAATATAAATAAGTGTTTATAAATAAAAAAAAGTGTATTATTTGTATGTTGCACTAACTAAATATATCTATAGTACAGTAGGGAATATTTTTTAATAACAGTATATATGGGTGTATATATATTATTTGTTAATATTATTATTTATCACTCTATTTATTAGTTTGATGTTCGAGCAAGATTATATGTTGAGGTACTACTTCTAATTTTGAAAATGTGATTTTGAAAACTTGAATTACTATTATAGTATTTTATCTACTTAAAGTATATTTTAACCTAGAAATTATGTTTGACAAAATTAGAGGTTTAAAGCCCTAAAGTAATTTCCTAGGTTTCAAAATATTATCGAAAAATATTTTGATTTATCAAAATATAGTTTTGAGACATTATAAATGATTTCCAAAATTACTTTTATTTATTTGGTTATATTTTTCCTTCTGAAATCATAAGTCGCGACTATTAAAGTCGTTTCCAATTCTTAATTCGGTTATCGTGCCGGACTCTGATTTTGGGCTTCTATATACCAAACTAGGCTATTTTGACTATCTTGTACTCAATGGAACTGCCTGTACCGTCGTTTGGGACCATCTTGTAGAGCATAGCATCGTACCTATCTCGTGTTGACATGTTTGTGTCGCACACATCGACTCCAAACAAATTGAGGTGAGTATCTACCTCTGATTGTTTTTATCATGATAGTATCTATATTGCCTTCTCTAGACTACTTTACTTGATCTTGACACACCGTTACACAGATTGATACTAAATGGATCTTGTTAGGAAATCCCTTATCGGGTATATCGAGTATTTCATATTCATGTACTTTATCATGTATATCGTGTACTCCTTGTATTCGTATTATTCATGTACTTTCATGTGCTCTCATGTACTCTTATGTGCTTTATGTACAAATAATAATCATGTACGTAACATGTCGTGATCAGATCTTTGTGTATTAATTGGGGCGAGAGAATAGAAGCAGTTATGTGATTAAATCCCTTAGTGTAATCATGTATATGTCGATTATACCTTTCATGTATAATCGAGTTACCGTAGAATAATCATGTACAACCTAAACCAATCACATAACTGTCTTGTGCTCTAAATCACTTGTGTTCATTTCAAGTTAATATGTACTCTATCTTATTCATGTACTCAATTCCTTATATCTTCATGATGCTATTTCTCTGTATTTCTATTCCAGTACATCATGTATATTATTCTATTGCAAGTTATATATTTCCTACCATACAATAAAACTACTTTCAGAGTTATGTACTTCGCTACAATCCTGACTGAACAACTATTTTTTAGGTAATGTTATGTCCCACACCTTAGACTTCATGATGACAGATCTCGATGTACTTTAGATCGTGAGTTAACCTATTGAGAGCGCTAGGCCATATTCTTTGTCTAGATTTATGTCTTGTTTATTGGATTTGTCTCCAATACGTTCTTGTCATGTGATCATTTGCAGACTCTAGTTGATTCAGTGTTACTACTATCTTTCTTATTTCATATCTTCCTTAGACGTATGTGATTTGAGTACTTATTGTTTTTATGGATCAAATGTTGTAGATATTTATTGGGTACTTGACAGTATTTTACCACTGATCTTACGTCGTAGGCTGGGCGTGGCCCACGTACTCGTGTTCGAATATCCGGGTGTGGGTCGTAACATTACAGGCTATTGTTTTCAAGAAAGGTATGGAATGTAGCGAATGTGAAAAGAACAAAGCTACCCGATCCATATTTAAGTCCAAAAATGATGTAAGTACCACTAGACCTCTACAACTACTACATATTGATTTATTTGGGCCTAGTAGAATTGCTAGCCTAGATGGAAAGTTATATGCATTTGTAATAATAGATGATTTCCCTAGATACATGTGAGTATACTTTCTCACACGCAAGAACGATGCACTATCTGAATTCATCACTTTTTGCAAGAAAGTCCAAAATAAGAAAGGATTCATGATCACTCGTACTTGAAGTGATAATGGCGACGAATTTGAGAATGCATAGTTTAAGCAATTCTGTGACACATACGAATATTTGTACAAGTTCTCCTACCGGACTCTGCAACAAAACAAAGTTGTGGAATATAAGAACAGAACTCTATCTGAAATGGCTAGAGTAATGTTAAACCAGTTTAGTCTACCCAAATATTTCTGGCCAGAAGCTGTCAATACACCCTGTGATGTTCTCAACTGGGTTCTAATTCGACCTAAATCGAAGAAGATTCCATATGAGTTATGGTTTGATAGAACACCCAAAATTTCTTATTTTAAAATCTTTGGTTGTAAATGTTTTATTCTTAATACTAAAGATAACCTCGATAAATTTGACGAAAAGGCCGATGAAGGTATCTTTTTAGGTTACGCGACCAAAAGCAATACGTATTAAGTGTTCAACAAAGGGACAATGATCATCGAAGAATCAATGAACGTCACCTTTGACGAATTAAATCAACAAACGATCGACAACGATAATGATGAAGACATCAATACACTAAGTAAGATGTCTATAGAACAGAAAACCGGAACCAGCCGCCTTAAGAGTCTGCCAAAAAGGATGAAGTTTATGGACGACCACCCAAAGAAATTGGTAAAGGTGAGATCACCAAGGGTGTAAGTACTCGTTCCTCTACCAGAGATATAACTTCTTGTGTTTCATTTATTTCACAGCTAGAACCTAAGACTATTGATGAAGCATGTAGTAATAACTATTGGTTAGATGCAAGAGAAATTAAACCAATTTGAACGGAATAAAGTTTGGGAACTTGTTCCCAAGCCTATTGATTGTCTAGTCATTGGCACCCATTCGGTATTTCAAAATAAATTAAATGATAATGGTTTAGTCACTCGTAACAAGGCTCGACTCATAGCTCAAGGATACAACCAAGAGGAAGGTATCAACTACGATGAGACCTATGCCCTAGTTGCGAGAGAAGAAGCCATTCACATGTTATGTGCATTTATATGTTTTTGTAATTCCAAACTTTTTCAAATCGATGTAAATAGCGCATTTCTTAACGGTTTTATAAAAGAAAAAGTTTATGTAGTTCAACCTCCAGGTTTCATTGATTTCAAAAACCCTGATTATGTATTCAAGTTGAAGAAAGCCTTATCTGGTTTGAAACAAGCCCCTCGTGCTTGGTACGACCGTCTAAGATTTTTTCTACTTGATAATGGTTTTTCAAATGGCAAGGTTGGCACTACACTTTTTGTAAAGTCTTTTAATGGAAATTTACTTGTAATTCAAATTTATGTTGATGATATTATCTTTGGATCTACTAATGAATCTCTCTGTCAAGAATTCTCAAAATGTATGCAGAATGAGTTTGAGATGAGCATGATGGAAAAACTTAAATTCTTCCTTAGATTGCAAATCAAACAAACCATCAATGGGACGTTCATCAATCAAGCTAAGTACACAAAATATTTTCTAAAGAAGTTCGATCTGGAATTTGTCAAAACTCTCGGCTCTTCAATGGCAACTTCAACCAAGCTCGATATAGATGAACAAATCAAACAAACCAACCGTGTGATTTCTTAGTAGTTTACTTTATTTAACTGCTAGTCACCCCGATATAATGTTTAGTGTTTGCTTGTGTGCAAGATTTCAAGCTAACCCTAAGGAATCACACTTGTACGCAATTAAGCGTATCTTTCGATACCTTAAAGGCACTTCTTCTGTCGGCTTATGGTATCCTAAAACCATGTTCTTTGACCTAACCGGTTACTTGGATGCTGATTTTGCTGGATGCAAAGTGGATAGAAAAGGTACTAGCGACAAGTATCATTTTCTAGGTAAGGCTCTAGTCGCTTGGTTCAACAAAAAGCAAAATTATGTCGCATTGTCGACTACTAAGGCTGAGTATATCGCCGCATGACGTTGTTGTACATAAATTTTATGGATGAATCAAACCTTAGAAGACTTTGGTTTATACTGCACACACATACCCATTTTCTGTGACAACACTAGCACTATCAACTTGACCAAGAATCCTGTATTTCACTCTCACACTAAGCATATTGAGATTCGACATCATTTTCTTTGAGATCATCAAACAAATGGAGACATAAATCTAGAATACATAGAAATAGAGAATCAATTGGATGACATCTTTACAAAACCTTGAGAGGAAGATTGATTCAGTTATTTACGTCGAGGATTAGGCATTTTAGATGTCAATAATATTAATTAATTTTATCTCATGAATTATTTTTCAATATGCAAAAAATATTTTGGAGACAATCCAACAAAAGGTCTTTCTGTAACCATGGCTATGGCTAAAGCGAAACGGTACTCAAGCATTCCCTTGTGAACCTCCGTTAGCTGGGATAGTACCCCTACAGCTAATCTGAGACAATCGTTGTGTAAAAAAATTTTCATTCGTAAAATAATTTTAGTTATATTATTTGAAATTTAAAATTACTAAACTTGGAATTAAATGATTGAATAGGAATGATGAATATAAAAGTGATATTTTTCTGTGCAAAATACCTCAGCAGAACTCCAAGAAAATTCGGCACGTATTCGGTCCGAATTCGGCTGACGTCGGGTATTTAAAACAGAAACCGAGTGGCCCACTTTTTTGTTCCTCTTCTTCCTCCTCCAAACAGAACCAGCAGTCGCACGAAAAAGTACCGAAACCCTAGTTCTTCAGTCTTTGATTTCCTTCAACTCTTTTGGAATTTTGCTTCCAAAACAGATTCGAGCGTGGAATCTCCTCCTTTTTCACATACTTGATTTTGAGAAGGTATAATCTCTTCCATATCACCGTTTCTCAATTTCAAATTTTCATAGAAATTTCATATTTCCATTAAAAATTATGCCTAGGATGCATAATCCATTTAAGAGAAAGAAGACGGCTAGTGAAGAAGCCTCATCATAGGATCCTATCCAAGGATCTCTCTTTTCGCCCGTCCAAACGGACGACGGGGTGTTCAGTGAGTTTTTCTTTGAAACTCTTGAACAATCGTTGTTATGGTATGCAGATTTTTCAATTTGTATTATTTGCCCCGACGCACCGAAAAAGTGGATGATTTTTCTGTCTCACAAACCCTACTTTGAAATTTTGGAATTGCACAACCATATTACACATTTTTTCCCATCGCCACAAATACAATTGGGCTATTTTATTACAATTTCACTTTAGCCGATAATGATTATCTTGTTAAGAGTCGTATCGCAGGCATAGATATTCAATTCAATGATTACGATTTAGCGAAGATCCTACAAATTTCAAATGTTGGTGAGCCGTTTGTCGATATCACTGACTTTGAATTTCCAAATGATACGACTTTAAACAATTTCAAGACTCAACTTTGTACTCCTGAACCCGTCCGTCCCGGCATGTTCAAAGCCATACACTTTAACTTATTCTTTTATGAGTTGCATCGCATTATTTATTCCACTATACTACCAAAATCTACTTCAAAAGATGATGTAATTAGTCTTAAAATATCTTCTCTTTATCATATTCGTCATGGGATTCCATTTTCTGTCCCTAAGACGATTATCCAGATGATGGCTAGGTGTCGCGAAAGGAACATGAATCTCATCTACGCTATGATCCTTCATATCATCTTCCAGCACTTTGAGATTGACTTGTCCTATTATTCTCGTGACTCTGAGCCCAAGAACCTTTAGCTCTCTCATCATATTACATTTGTCCTTCATGCTCCTCCAACTGCACTACCTCCTCCACTTCAGACTTACCCTATGTCATTTAAGGATCTTCATCAACATTTGGATGATATGTGTTGTGCTCAACTGGATGAGCACAACTCCTTGCGAGCGTTTATTACTGACATATTGAAGGAACGTGAGTTCCGCGATGTCAGTCGGTTTCAGGCACTTGGAAACTCTTTTACGGATCAATGTTTTGCCCAGACTGGTCAGCATGCCAGTTCGCTTCCACAAGATCCTACTGTCTCTGGCTACCGCTATGAGGATGAGGCGGTCCATCATCTCTTCAAGCCCGGTAACGCATATGATTAGTACCATGGTTCTGGTGCTACTCCAAACCTATCTCATGGAGCTGGCACTTCTGGGGCTGGTCCTTCTGGACATGGTGCTGTTGCTGACGATGACGAGGACTTGATCTAGATGTTATTGTACTTGTCGAGATGTTATCTTATTAGACTTTGTCTATGACTATGTAGTTTTAGAAATGTTCATACATTCTAAGATAGTATTATTATTTTTTTATACACTATGTTTGAGATGCTGAGTTGATGTTTTCAAACTCTTATTATTATTATGCATTTTCAGTTCACTATTTATTATCTCTTTTTGGTATGCACTTATGCTAGCATTACTTTTTAGCTACTACTTCAGTCATAAACTGCCTGTGAAATCTGTTTATTCTCTTTATATTATCTCTGCATTTTTTAACATTTGTTATTTATGCATAAATTGTGGGGGAACTTCTCTCTTTGTAATTATTTTGCTAAGTGACAACGGAGGAGAAAATGCAGTACCAAACATTTTTATTTTTTCAAATCAAGATCAAGATGTTATATCGGTCAAGGTTTGTCAATTATCAAAATGGAGGAGATTGTTGGCCCATTGGTTATATGGTCGAACCGGATTTTAATAATTGATCTAACCATGTCTTGATATAAGGGCTACTTGGACGAACTGCCAGAACTGATACTACTACCGTTCAAGACATGGAGCCATGTTTGTCTTTGCGTCTGTATCATTCAATTATCAATTATCAATGTATTTTTCATATTTTATTGAGTCTAGGAATACAATGTAAACCAAGTTGTACTGGCAAATAGGCTACCTAGAACCGTTTTCAAAAATATCTATTTGTTTTCAAAACTAGCCCAAAACAAAAAGTCCAAAATACTTTCTAACTGCTTGAACATTCGAAAGTCCAAAACCTGAGTTTCAAAACCCAAAATCACCCATTCTGAACCAGCATGATATAGAGAAAATTTGCCCCAAATTCGGCCCGAGTTCGGTTGGTGGACGTTGCTTTTTAAACTCAATCTTCCCACAGTTACGGATGCAACGGCTATATGCCGAGATCCACTCTTAGAATTTTGTACGAATTTTGTCCGAATTCTGCTCGAATTCTTCCTTTGGAAATCATATAAATAGAGAAGAATTTCTATCATTTCAATGCACCAATTCACTTTCTCATCTCTTCTCTCTAATCTCACTACGTTCTTCCAAAGACTTTTAAGCTTTCATTTTCAAAACACATGCCAGTTACAATCCTCTAGTCGATTTGCGAGTGCGGTACGGTCTAGAAGTTAAGTGTGATCGTAATCAAGAGGCTTGACAAGAAGTAAGACACTTCACAATTGAAGTTGGTCTAGTGCTTCGGATCAAAGCTCGCGTTTGTAGAAGTTGCAAGGACTTCATATGAAAACATACAGTTTTCCATAGTGGATTTCAATCGGGAGCTAGAGTTCTCTCGACTGAATTTGTCCTCACAAGAGGGAGACTAGTATACATCACCGTGTTTGCGTTTGCTCTCTGTACTTTACTTTTATATTTTTATATCTACGATACATTTCTGTGATCTTGCTACTAACTTTTTTTAATAGCTAATATTCTGCTGCCTACTCTATTCACCTCCCTCTAGAGTATATCACTTTATACTTCAATCCTACAAACACTCTCTCCGATTCTACTATGATACAACCACCAAGATGCTGTATCGCTGTTCATACGATGGACTTCTGCTCTGATTTTTATCAAACGAGGAGGCGATCGAAGCTCTCCAAGAGACCCAAGACGGCACTTATGGGGCCCACCAACCTGATCCTAAGCTACAGGACTGTATTCGACGCATGGGTTATTACTGGCCTACCGTGATGGCAGATGCTGTTGAATATGCCAAGAAATGTCAAGCAATACAGTTTCATGCTGACTTTATTCATCGACCTTCGGAGTTCCTACACCCTACGGTCGCGTATTGGCCATTTGAAGCCTGGGTATGGACATAGTGGGGCCAATCACTCCTCGCCCTCCAGAGGGCACTACTTTATTCTTGCTATTACCGACTACTTCTCCAAGTGGGCGGAAGCAGTACCTCTGTCTAAGGTAAAGAGCTCAAATGTGATCAGCTTCATTAAGCACCATGTTATTTACCATTTCGGGATACCTCGAAGGATCATCCATGACAACGGTCCGCAATTCATAAGCCAGGCATTCAATAGATTTTGTGATAAAGATCATATTCAAAATGTGGCATCGACTAACTACAACCCGTCGACGAACGGATTGACTGAAGCCCTCAATAAGACAATCATCAAACTCCTCAAGAAAGTCATGTCATCTAACAAACGTGACTGGGACGAAAAGTTAGGCAAGTGCCTTTGGGCTTACCGTACATCGGTCCAGACTCCAACGGGTAACACACAGTTTTCTCTAGTATACGGGAGTAAAGCAGTCCTTCCACTCGATATCCAGATCCCCTCGCTACGAGTGTCCATCACAAATCAGATGACGCATGAGGACAATCAACATTGCCGATTACAAAAGATGGAGGTGATTGACGAAAAATGTCTTCTGGCTCAACAGCGCATTGAGCTCTATCAGGCTCACATTTTTGGAGCCTTTAACAAAAGGGTTAAAAAAAGGACATTCCAAGTGGGTGACATTGTCCTATCAGTTAGAAGCCAATGGTGATGACTCACAAATCAGCTGGAAAGTTCGAACCCAAGTGGGAGGGTACCTTCGTCATAGAGACGGTGTACTCTAACTGTTCTTACTGACTTGCAAAACCCAATAGAGATATGTTTATGATGCCAATCAATGGCAAGTTCCTCAAGAAATACTATATTTGAAACCTATCAGCAATACTTCTGGATTCCGCATCCCCAATAAATATCTATAAAACAATCAAACGGGCTTATTGTGCCCTCAAATATCTTAGTTTTATAATCCTAACTAGATCGTAAATACGTCTCTCGATCGTCATATGTCTCTGGACCCCAGCCGCACTAAGACATTCCCGCATTATTTTCCCAGTAGAAGACATCCACGACTACATTACCTCTGTGTTGACTTCTACAAATATCCATAGTTCTATCCTACCACGTTCTCATAACCTCTAAGTAAGATGACTCTAAATAAAAGTTTAGGACATCCATATTAACTCTGAGTAAACATTCTTAACTAGTAACCTCAGTGTCTATAATACCTCTGAGTAAACATGCCTACCAGTCAAAATTTTACCATCATCTCAACTTACCATTGTGCTTAAACCAAGGTGCGTTAAAGATGCTAAGTCCACAAAATTTTCACAAGTTCATTACAAACAAAAGCAAATAAAAGTCTTTATTTCATTTTCATAAAAAAGGAAGAAAGAACTACATTTCAAAAGAAAAAAAGCAAAAGACAATAAAAAAAGAACAAAAAAGAAAAGCTAAGGGTCGGCACACAATTCGCTGATACGGTGCTTTAGAGCTTCAGCCTGGGACTGAACGCTCGCCAAAGCCCGATGCTCAGCTTCACTGTGCACCACTGCCTCATCCTCAAAGCAGTAAACACGGCATACTTAGCATCCAGCTTCGCCATCTTCTCGGTCAGGCTAGCCACGTACCGGGTAAACTCTTCTGCCTAATGGCGAAGGGTGGCCTGCTTGGCTGTCGCCTGTTGTGACTCAGCCAAGAGTTGAGTCTGTTGTTCATGGAGCAGATGGATTTTATCATCAATCTCTACCACACGCTGACCCAAGATCTCTTGTAGGCTGACCTGAGTATCCGTAGCAACTGCAAGTTCATGCCTCCTTGGCGCTAGCTTCCACCAGAACATATTCCAGGATGGCTCGGCTGGACGAATAAGCCTACTTGGCTTCAATAACTTCAACCATCAGCCTACTCCGTTCCTCCCCTATCAGGGATGTGAGATCATTCTTTTGGGGGGCATGGAGCTCGATTAATCTGTGGTCAAGCTCGCCAACCGATATATCTAAAGCTTCGGCCATTGCCTCATAGCCCGGGTGAGATCTTATGGTGGCTACCTGCAGAAGCAAAGATTACATAGCCACTGTAAAAGTCCGTCCTCGATCTAGCACAGTAGATATCCCCTCTTTAAAATTTTGTAAAAAACTTCGACAATAAACTTAACATAGTCATCTGCTACGGCCGATATTTGAGGAATTATTGGGGACACCATTATCAAGAGTCCTATAGAAGCTGGACGGGCAGCAAAGTCAGATGTAGCAGAACTCGACAACGATGTAGCCTTCTGAAAGCTATCACACGGAGGAGCAACCGTCACCTCTCCAGTGAACCTCCAGCTATCGAGGTGTCTTGATCAGCCTCTCTCCGGGGAGACTCTAACCTAGGTACCCTCGAGATCGGAGCCTCTACTGGCCCGGGCTGGCCTCCAACAGTACTAGAACTGAGTTCCGCAGGAGATAGTACGTACCACTGATGGGGCCACCATAGTTACGGTTCCCTAGGAGACATAAATGGAAGCTGTGTCTCCTACAATGGGAGTCTCATCTTGGTCGAGACCCATCTTAGAGGACTCGCTAATATCAGGTCTACTGTTGCTAGACTAGGGATTGGACATGACATCGAAGCTGGCTCCTCCATTTTACTTTCATGGGGTAACCTAGCTAAGATCGCCCCCTCATCTGTCTCGGGCTGGTTGCTACCCCCGGTCATCAGTTCCTCTTTGTCTACTCCAGTAATAACCCTGGCAGTAGCATCTGAGGCATCAGTCGGAAAGAGGGACTCTTGAATCTCTTCCGTCTCGGTCTCAAGGGCAGCTTTCAATCCTTCCCCCTTGAGAGGTTGGTTAGCGGTTTCTTTAGACGCCACATCAGCATCAGCAGTAGGTTTTTCTGGACTAGGTAAGTCCCTCCTGATGCGTATCTGCGAACAAGACATGACTATAATAAACACCGAAATATACAGTTATGTATGAATAAAAAAAGGTACCTATAGGCTCGTCGAGGGCTGGTCGGTATTCAGTGCCTTCAACAGGTCGCCAAAGTCATCCTCCACGAAGTCAAAAGAAGAGGGAGTATCGATCCGGGTGTCAGCATCCCGGGCCTCCTCACCTTGATGATCCACAATTGGAAGGATATGCTCTTCGGAAGAGCTGGCGACTTCCTTCTCAGAAGATTCGTCTAAGTCTCGCTTCGAAGACCTAGATTTCTTCTTCGCAACCTGCACATAAAGAAAGCATGATAAGTGAGAGATGTCGACCTTATCCCTTGATGGGTATTAATCTATTTACCTACAAAGGTGATCACCTTTTCTTGTCCTCTACAAGCAATGAAGGAGAAATCACCACTCCTGTAGTTTTAGATGCCAAGAGTTTCCTTGGCCTCTTTGGAGTTGAGGAATTCGCTCCCGCTAAAGCACACCTCTTCAAATGGGTGATCGCATGCTCCTCTAGCGGCTCCTCTATCTCTTCCATCGGTGTAGCCGATGCCTCTTCCGTTACTTGACCACCTGGTGAGAATACGTCCGGGCCTTCAGTATCGTCTTCGATGATGCCTCAAGCTTGGTCCCGACAATAAAGCTCTTTTCTTGGCTATAACCGGGAGATAGAGTATTTGCCGAACAAGAGAACTTTATCGTAGAGTATAAAATGTGGGGTCTGGGTTCAACATTGGTACCGTAAAATGCACTATCGTACACCCAGCGATGTAGTACTGCCAAGATCGAGCTCCATCTAGCAGGCTTCCGATGTACTCTAGACAGGTGCTCGGGTTGTTCAACATCAACTGAATATAGCCGAATTGGCGGCCAAAGCGGCTTGCTAAATATGGCTCAAGGAAGGTGTGATTCCTGTTCCGATAAACCAAGTATGAGGGTCGGATGCAATGCAACCAACGCAACCCCCCCCACCGGCAGATTGGAAGCATCGACGCCTGTGTCCTCTAGCTCCTTATCAGCTTCAAATCCTAAATAAATAGGGGCAACCTTGACAATGACCCACCCATTTAGATGGAAAAAAAACCTTTCGACATACTGGGACACCGATATGTAGCCACTTTCTTCTGCTTTAGTGGCAGATGAAGGCATCACCCTCGACGTAGCTCTCTTCCAGGCAAGGGCTCACCACATTGGGTGGTGTAGTATCAACCATCCCATTAAATAGTGGTAGGATTGTTCTACCCGGGGAAAATTTTTACTCCTTCCTTCTAGATGAAATATCTTCTCTATAAATTTATGGAGAAGATAAGATTCCTGGTCTGTCTTGCACACCATTGCAGGAAGCATGGCCAAATGCTAGCTTCACGGCGGAAGACAAGATTCCTAGTCACTCTTTTCATGGTCCCTGACCCGCCAAGAAACATATAATCCCGCAGCCATGTCATCGGATAGGCGGCTAACACAGTCTTCAGGGACATCTTGCGCATGTCTTGCCAGAAGTAACTATAAATATCAGAAGCAGGTGCCCCTTCTGCATCTATTCAGGGACTCTTTTTTACCCAACTCCTTCATTCGAGCGGCGATGTCTTCCCGTGAGGAACCCGAAAGTGTAATAATGTGAAGCCTCTTCGGATCATCGTGATGCTAGGTAAAGACGTAATCTCTCAAAGCAGTCACGTGGGAGTAAGCCCTTGTCATGTCGTTCCACTGGCACACATGATGGTGGCACATCAGTTCCTTATATACTGCCATCATCTTTGGCCCCTTCGCATCCAAATTAAAGAGCTTATAGTTGGTCGGACACTATAAAAATGTGTCTTTCTGGGACGCCAAAAATTTGTCTTAAAAAGGCCCAAATCAGTCATAAATTGTAATTTGGGATAAATTTTAGGACGGAATGTAACAGTGCTATTGTGCTATTAGGGTGGCGTGGCAAAAGGTTTTAGGACGGAAAATACCATCCTAATTTGGTTTTAGGGTCAAAAAATCTAACAATACCAAAAGATTTTGAATTGTTATATGTTTATGACGGTTTAATAAACTGTCCCGAAATAAAGGAGTTTGTGACGACTAACATCCGTCTTAGAAAAATTTGCTAGCGTCACAAAAGGATGACATTTATATCTAGGATAATTACATAACCGTCCTAAAAGTAATACTTATAAAATTATTGTTTGCATTTTCTAGCTATAAATTATACAATTTAAATAAACATATAACATCATTCATATGATCATGGTCGTTGTTGAGCTTGTCCTCAAACGTATCACCAAGAGTCGGAGCTCCCACACAAAAAAAGCTTAACAACATCAAGCATTCTTTACTATCATTTATAAAATAGAAAAATATATTACATTAAGTAGAAGACAACAATATCCATATATAACTATAATGTTCAATTGGTAAACAATAGAAAAGCTTAACATTAAGCATCTTTTACCATCATTTACAAAATAAATCCAAAACACAATATATCACCCAACCATCACTTACAAAATGAACCCATCATCTCCACCATTACATACAAAATTATGAACCCAAAACATTAAGCACTACACCATATTTTTGAATCATCTATTAAACATTCACAAAATTCTCCCAAATTTGTTTCCATCACAAGAGTCGTCGCCCATCATTTAAGTAAATCCAGAATGCTTTTGAAGGAAATACAAATGAAATTAAGACATACCAATATATTAACAAGGACATGCTAACTGTACAAACCACCAGAAAAGAAAGACAAGAAGTTCCAAACTGTACAGAACAATTTGTACAGACTAGACAAAATTATTTTGTGAATGTTTAAATCAGAACAAAAGGATCAATCAGGTCTTTCCATCTACTTACAAAAAAAAATTAACGAGTAGGGAAAAAGGAAGATTTAGTGAAAAAGGAAGCTTTAATTGAAAAAAGGGAAAATTTAGGAACATTTTAAATGGGAACTAAAATTATTCTAGCATGAATTACAGTAATAAGCTAGGAAAAACCAATATAAAAGTTCCAATCTATACACACAATATACAAGGTTCAGTCAAAAAATAAGTTCAGGAAAAAAAGAAAATGGAGAACCAAACTGTACAGACTATGCATATATAAGAGAAGAGTATGATATCAGACGTAACCAAGTAATTTCCTATTTGTTGAATTGCAGTATATATAATGCAGGTCCCGACACATGCCCAAATAATTTGGGTCAGGTCAAGAAAGCACTCTTGATTCATTCAGAGATTTTGCCATTACATGACCATGTCACCCAATCTAAGCAAAACATGTATAATAATTTGTAAACAACAAGTATAAGCTCCATTTGAAACAGCAAGCAGAAGCTCCGATCGAAACATTCAGAACAGGTAGAAACTAGCTAGGGAATGGCAACTGGAAAGAAGAAGTTACTCTCTTTCTTGGGCTACAAAGGAACTTCTCGCTCTCAATCCGGAGAGGTTGCATCCGATACTGATTCCGATACCGATATGAGACTATGCAAAATTCAGACTATGAAAATTCAGTCCAAAAATCATAGTCCAAAAAAGAAACCAATGTAATAAATAAATATTCCAACTTGAAAGAAAGAAAATGGAGAACCAAACTTTACAAATACTATGCAAAATTCAGAGTCCAAAAAAGAAACCAATGTAACATAGTTCTTCCAACTGGAAAGAAAGAAAATGGAGAAGTAGCTTGAAGAATCACAGAGATAAAAACCAAACATAAATTGCAGCCACGAGAAAAAACCAAACATAAAAATCATAGAGAAAAACCAATGTAATAAGTTGATAGTTAGCAACTTACTTGGACCATGTACTGGATTGTTGACAAAGTAGTTGAGGATTCAGGAACATGGCCATAACTTCCTCTTTGAGCTCAGTCCTAAGCTCACTCTTGACCGCCTCAAGCTCCTTCTTATAGCGAGCCTCCTGCTCTTCATGCTCTCTTTTTAATGCCTCAGTCTCTTCTCTTAACTTCTCTGCATTTTCTCGTAACTTTTCAGTATCTTCTCGCAGTTGTCCAATCTTAGCATTTGTTGCTTGTTGAATCTCAGTCTGATTAGCTGCTAAGGATGTTGATCCTTTACCACATGGTCTTATACTTACTCCTCGGCCTAAAACTCAGCCATGCCCATCTTGTCTAATCACTTCCTTGTAAATATTATTCAGTTGCTGCTCATTATCTCGTTCTTCAGCTGGTAGCTCTTCAATTTGCCTTTCTAATATTGTCTATAGCATAGAAGGAGGTTTGTGTTAATTTTCTCTAATTTGCAATTGACATTTTGTTAAAAACTCATTACAAATATGCATTTTATATACCTCTATACCAGCCGCTCCGTCTTCTTCATTATAATTGTCATCTTTTCCTCGAATGGCTCTCCACATGTTGACAAGGTCAACATGCTTGTTTTCTAACCTCCTCTGATGTGTATGCTTGTTCCAAAGTAAGAAAAAAATATACATTATCAACTGAAAAGATATAAGAATTATCTTACCAAAAAACACAATACTAACATTTCTCTTTATTTCTGGAAATGATCTTCTACCTGTTCTAGGGAGGGCACAAATTTTTCCGCAATTAACTTGGTTTTTCTCCAAAACTTTCTAAAAAACAGTTGGACATTATATAGTAAATTGAAATAAAGGTTCGCCACTAGTATAAATATGGATGTACGTTATTTGTTAGTTGATTCATACCTGTGCGTTACCTAAGCCCCAATATGCCACTAGCGTTGGCCATTGACTGGGCTCCACCCGGGGCGGCACATTTGCTCGACGCTCTTCATTGGTCTCAAATTTTTTATAGAAGTCCTTCACCCAATGCTTGAAGGCCTTCCAGTAAATTCCCATTTTTAAAGCAAATAGCTTTAAAAGCGTCAAGTGCATTTGTGTTTTGCTAAGAAAAACAATAGCAAAAACATGATATCCGAGTTATCAATATAAGTAGCCATTATCAATATCAAAAATATGAGAACAATATGTGATGGTAAATCATTCAAACATCATATCTGAGTTATCAATATAAGTAACTATAATGTTTAATTTCTAATAATTGTTACTTGTCAGCTCCGAATCATTATAAAACCAAAGGCATTATTGGTGTTGGGCCTCTGTGCAATGCACAACAGGTGATGCCTTGTCGAAGTTATTGTTGTTATTTTCTACTTTTCAGTGAGTTTATAATGTTTACTCATTCTTGTTTCTCTAGATTTGCTACCATGTTCTTGACATTGTACATGGTATTTGGACCCCCATACCACGAGCAGTATGTTACCTTTAAAATATTTCATCTAGTTTACTACCTAGATTTTGGCTTTTGACAAAGTCATGCTTTGACAGATGAAAGATTACATAGCAACCCCAGGGCCATATGTAGTGTTAACTATTGTTGGTTACTAGGAAAGCCTGTTATGGGCAGTAAGGGAGAGGATAACATTGATGTAGAGCATATCAAGTAAGGCAATAGTGAAAATATCGACAGTAATCCATGAAAATATTGATAGAGAGATGGGAAGAGTTACCTTAAATGATGCACAGACCATTTCTAGTTTATCCTTATCAGCCTTACTCCAAGATAACTTTATTAATGGAAACAATTCGCCATTTGGGGAAAGGTTACCAAGATAAGACATCAATTGGTGACCATATTCTCCAACCGGTTGGCAATCTTCATCCTACTCTATGATTTTTCTTACTCCATTATCCCCTTTTTTTTCCATGGCTTAGCAGCTCCTCTATGTTGCCTAGTGGAAGGTCCACTCTCCATCGTACCTTATCAGAAATAAAAGGGAAAGACTCGTAAATAGACTACTTAAAAACCATAACCATTAATAGATCACAATTTATATTTTAAATTTCAATACAAAACTTACGCTTTAGTATTTTCTCATAATTCTCTACTAGCTCAATATCTAAAGGCTCATCATCGCTCTCCTCAAAAATTTGATATCTTGATATAAGAATGCGTAAGACGACATCCATAAAAGAGGGTTCTAATTGTGGATCCAATGTCCTCTCAACCATTGCTATGACATCTCCCATATTCTTTGCAATACGAGATGACCTATGCGTAGTAGGACTGTTGTACGCAACCTAGAAATGCATAATAAAAGTAGCAGTATATAGGTAGGTGCTGTCAAATTACAAAACTGAACAGAAGTATATATCACTATATTCGTAGGTGTTGTCACCTACCTTTATACTGTCAATATAGTCCAACACAGTGCTGTAAAGGAAGTTCAAACCATAGTAGTAAGCTATGCAAGAAATACGCTAATAAGTCATAGAAGGAAGTTCAAACCATAGTAAAAATCTATGCAAGGAAGCTCAAACCATAGTAAAATACTCTTCCTCTATGATATGATCCCAGTTGAAGCTAGGCATTAGATCGAAGCTCACCGAGGGTCGACAAAATCTCAATTGCATTCATAATAAGGCTCAACTAACTCTACCAATGAAGAACCAAACCACCATAGCAGGATACTTGAGTATCAGTAGAAGTATCAACTGTACAGTGGCGTATCAGAAGAAATTTAAGTACACGCTGGTGTATTAGAGCGTATCAGAGCTCATTAGACATTGGCAATGCAAGCATCAATAGAGGGTCAAGACCAGCATCAATGGAGGATCAAGACTCGAGGACCCCAGATGTAGATTTTCTCATCGTTTACAACATGTGTTGGTTAGTCGATCTAAGAAAATTAGATTCAATATGTATATAAAGAAATGGGAAAATGCTCCTCCTCGACCAAATTTGAGATCAAATATCAAGAACTGTCAATATAGTCCAGTATAGTACCGTAAAGGAAGTTCAAACCAAAGTAGTAAGCTATGCAAGAAACGCACTAATAAGACATAGAAGGAAGTTCAAACCATAGTAAAAATCTATGTAAGGAATCTCAAACCATAGTAAAATACTATTCCTCTATGATATGATCCCAGTTGAAGCTAGGCATCAGATCGAAGCTCACCGAGGGTCGGCAAGAGCTCAATCGCATCCATGATGAGGCTCAACCATCTCTACCAATAAAGAACCAAACCACCATAGCAGGATACTCAAGTATCAGAAGAAGTATCAACTCTACAGTGGCGTATTAGAAGAAATTTAAGTGCACATTGGTGTATTAGAGCATATCAGAGCTCACTAGACAATGGCAACGCAAGCATCGGTAGAGGGTCAAGACCAGCATCAATGGAGGATCAAGTCTCGAGGACCCCAGATGTAGCTTTCCTCATCATTTGCAACTTGTGTTACCAGAAAAAAAAATCATTCATGATCAAATTCTTAACCTTTTTTTCATTTTATCGACATAAGAGTCATCATTGTTTGCAACCTGTAACGTAAGAAAAATAGTAAGATATTCTAATGTTCCAACAGTAACTTAAACACTCAATATCAAATTTATTACCTTCTTTATTTTAGGGTCGGAAGATTCTTCATTAAGGTTGCTATCTTCCTCGCTAGGCAAGTCCTCATCAACGGGGATATACTCATCATTTTTTTCACTTGCGCTTATTTTTCCCATCTTATTGAACTTGTTCGAGTAACCATCTTGGACTTCATTACAAGCTTTGAAGCTTGTTGCAATTTCAAAGCATCCATTTTTATTCTATTTCTAGTAATGTTTTCCAATCTTTGCCACTGATATCCTGACATGAACCCAGGCTTGATAAACTTCTTCTTTTGTGGGGACATTTTTTCTAATAGAAATTGCAAATGAATAAAGTAAAGAAAAGAAGCAAAATTCATCCAACTTTGCAAGCCAGTATATGGCAAGATAAATGAAGTAAAGTAGACATATAAAGAAGATTCAAACATTGTAGAAATTGAAACATTGTAGAAGCCAGTAATGGCAAGACGAATGTAGTAAAGCATAGCTTTTACAACCACTTCCCTATAATCATTTTTCCTAATAGAAATTGAAAATGAATGAAGTACAAAAAATAAGAAAAATTCATCCAACTTTGCAAGCCAATATATGACAAGATGAATGAAGTAAAGTAGACATTTACAGAAGATTCAAACATTGTAGAAATTGAAACATTGTAGAAGCCAGTATATGATAAGATGAATGAAGTAAATTGCAGCTTCTACAACCACTTCCCTGTAAATATTTTTCCTAATAGAAATTTAAATGAATGAAGTAAAGAAAATAAGCAAAATTAATCCAATTATGCAAGCCAGTATATGACAAGATGAATGAAGTAAAGTAAACATTTACAGAAGATTCAAACATTGAAGAAGCCAGTATATGGCAAGATAAATAAAGTAAAGTATAGCTTCTACAACCACTTCCCTGTAAACATTTTTCCTAATAGAAATTGAAAATGGATGAAGTAAAGAAAATAAGCAACATTCACTAAAGTAAACAAAATTCATCAAATTCCTAATATGGAACCATATTCAATAAGACATCAGAATTTAATCAGAGTAGGTAAAACAACCAACATTTTTAAAGGTAATAAAATAGCTAAGAGATACAAGTTTATAATTTGATATCCATCACAAATAGTTATAAAACAAGCTACAAACTTGCTACTTATGACCACCCTCATCATCATGGTCATCATCACCATCACAAATATTTGTGTCAACCACCAAGCCCTCTACTCCTTGTCTAACCCAAGATCCATTATGAGCTTCATCCATATGTTGCATGCTATAAGGTTCCACCCTATACCTTCTAAATCTTCTACTATTTTTGAGTACTTGTCAAATGTGTCTCGCGGTGACATCTGAACAACAACATGTCAATCTAACTCTAGAGGGTCTTGAACATACCAAACTTGTTCTACTTCGGATGCTAAGATATAAGGTTCATCAACCACCCTATTCTCTTTGTATAACAAATGATTGAAGTTCACCAGAGTAAAGTTAAACTCATCCACTTTCTGGCCCACTCGTGGATTAACCCAATTACACTTAAATAAGACATACTTCATACCGTTCAAATATTTTATTTCAATAATGTCTATCAGCTGTCCGTAGAATATAACATCCCGTCTAAGAGGATTTCTATCTTTTCGACTAGAATAACTCATTTGTTATGCTTTTAGGAGGACTCCACTGTTCTGAGTTTTTCTACAAACATCAATTATCTTTGTTCAAAATCTAAAACCATTAACAATGTAAGAATTGAATTTCAAAGCTGTAAAACCCCTAAATTTTTACTATTTTTTATGTATATTAAATTTGGTACTGATTTAAAATTTTTGTATTATACATCGCATTGTCGTATTGTACGTCGCGCACAAAATTTTATTTTTCGTAGTTGCTCGTCAAGTGCGAATATGTGCGAGCGTACATATTTTAGAATTTTTTTTTCTATTTTATTATACACTTTCAAAATATTATATAATTATTATTCTTGCTATAAAAAGCCTTTTATTTTTAGCAGTTATTAATCATAAATAATATTTCATTGTATACTAGGAAAAGCATAATCATGTATGCATTATTCGTGCATACATATATTTCGTAATTATTTATTAGTCTATTTTAAATAAAAATGTAATTTTTGAGATTTATTAATAAATATTTTATTATTTAAAAAGATATTTAAAAATATTTATTTATCCTATTTGATTTATTAATATTCGAAATTTATTTATCCCATTTGATTTTGAGCTAAAAATTTAAATAGATTTAAATTGAGGATTTAATTGATTTGATTTTAAACTAAGAGAATTTGATTTGATTTAAATTAGATTTGGATTTGGATTTGGATTTAGATTTGATTGCTTTTAAATTAAATTAAGAAATATCTAAATTGGGTTTAAAGGAATCCTAATTCTTATCTAATTGGGAATTTGCACATACTATAAATAGGCAGGTACTCCTCCATATTATTTTCACCACAAATCATCTTTCAAACCATCATTGTCAAAATTTCTCTCTTTTTTTCGTCATAAATTCAGCCTCAATTTTCAAAGGTTGTAGCAACTTCGAATGACCATAACTCCCAACTCCGGACTCCTTTTGACCTCCAGTTTTTTTTGTTGGAATCGTATTGAGGTATATTTTCTGAATTTAAATTTTATTTTCATAAATTCGGAACTTAATTTTCTAGAAAATTTGTGGAGTGTCAGTGGTCTGAAATCTGACACGTTTTAGTGTTTTTGAGATTCTGGGAGAACTAGGAATCAGAATCATGATTCGTTTGAAGTTTTGGAATACTGACAGAAAAACACACATCATATATTTTTCCCATAAATTTTCTAGAATATTTTATTTTTGGTTTTTATTTTAGAAGTTTGTCACATCGTCTGAGTTATCTTGTGTAGCCCTGTGACTATTCTGTACCCAACGGAATTGTCGGTTTCACTAGCAAGGACCTCAGGCAAGACACCTTGCCATTTGCTGTTTAAATTATTTTAGCTCATATTTCATGCATGTTCATTATTTTCTTTATACAAAATAAACTGTGATACATGGCATAACCTGTTAGAACTTACTGTTCATTTATATTCTGCTATGTATTATTTTTTACACATTAAGCCTAGATTTAAGGGACCACTTTTGTGTGTTGCATTCATGGCCTTGACACGTTGTACCACGAAGTTGTGTGTCGCATGTAGAACACGAAAGTGTGTGATTGGCTGGCCACCAATACGTACAAGCCGTGCGATAAAAATAACCGCTAATAGAGAATTGCATGCTAGTTTGACTTAGCGGTTATAGAGTTGGGCGGGAAGAACATGATTGGAAGTTGACTACCACCCTATCTATCGTAGACTCGCTCGCTACTGAGGAACGATAGGTAGACTATATACTATAGACTCGCTCGATACTGAGGAATAATATATGGTGTTGTGACTCGCTATTGAGGTACTGCATTGGTATTTTCTTGACTTGACCCGGTAGTCATGCGACCATGAACTGTTCTTAAAATTGTATTTACTTAGATCTGGTTAGGCTACCTTTATCCGTTAGGTACGAATACTTTTGGTTTGGGTACTTGTATCTGACCGTGGCTTGGAACAATAACTTATCGCGGATTAGTTCGTCACATATTTTCCTTGTTTGGTTGTAGGTGTGACTTACTACTTCGATGAGAAGGTATTGAACCTTGTTGGGGTCTGGATACCATATTGTATTCTTAGCATGGAAAGATACGTCACCGTGAATTAGTTTACCATCTCATGTCCTTGTTTGGTTGGGAGGATGGTACGCTCGTTCAGTAGGTGCGTATTAGACCATGTTATAAATTCAATTGACTTATTTATTTGAGCAATATTTATTCAGTTTATATGGCATGATATTATGTGTCTTGTTACGTCTCTCTGAGGACCTGGTTATCTCTCTAGGTGTGTGTTCTTGTCTTTCGCAGGTGCTCTAGCTCTAGCTGTGACCATCTCTATTTCTTCGAGGATGATTGCACTTAGATCGTCTTTGCTTCGCTAGCCAAAATTATTCTTTGTATATCTTGTATTTCTTTTCATAGTTGGTAGTGGATTTGTCTCCGCCCAACTATATGTATCAATGACAATTCATTATCATTATATAACATCTTTTATTCTTATATTTCGTGGATGAGATTAGATTACTCTTGGTTTACTGCATTTTACAGCTTATGTATTCATACGAGGTTTCCATATATTGGAGTATACTTCGTATGTATACAGCTGGCATGTCTATGTACCTAGTCCTACGTATTTTGGGACTAGAGCGTTACATATTTTTGTGGTGGCCCATGCAGGTCGAGTTTGTCACTTCGGTTACGTTACTGTACCGATGTGAACCTGCAACATAGGATTAGAATTATAGGAATCTCATCCCTACATCTTGACCTCTTCCCTTGGCTTCAAATTTCGAACTCTCGTTCGACTTCCTTGAATTGCATCTTGCTTGATTCCTTTCTACCGTTGATTCTTATTTCCGTGCTTAGTGTCAACTAGGAAGATGACTACACTAGTATATGCTCATAGGTCAAACACATGGCTAGAATGGTTATATTGGCAATTGGAATACATTTAAGACTCTAATTGAGTTAAAGGGTTTTTTTAGTGTGATTTAATGATTGTAATTGGTAAAGTAGGGTATTACCATGGAAAGTTTTAACCCTGAGATTTCTAAATAGTAAACACCAGAGAATTTATAGAATTTCATACTTGGTTTAAGAAATTGATTGATTTTCAAGATTTGATATTTATTGGATTATAATTATACATCCTTGCCCAAGTATAAAATTTATATACTTTTCGAGTTGTGATATTTATGAGTTTTGGGGTGATAGATATACATCTTTGAACAAATATAAAATTTATTTGAGTTTCGAGTTTTGATGTTTATGATTTATTGGAGTATGGTTATCCACCTTTGAACGGTTATAAATTTGGTTTGAAAATGATCTTAACTTTTAAAAATGGTCGTAGGAATTATTTAAATTTGAGTTATACAACTTGCAATTTTCGTGTTTAGTAAATTTTAAATTTTAAGTGGAAGTACTGATGGCAAATTTTGGTTTAAAATATTTGAAAGTTATGAAAACGATTTTTAAGAAAATTTTATTTTAAATGGTGTCCGATGATTGAGGATTACAAATCTATTTAGATTTTTGGTAAAAAAAAGGATTTTGACTGATAAGATTATTTGAAAATTTAGTTTAATGTGGGATTGCTAATATTAAAAATTTGGGGAGAATTTCGAAGGATGTGATGGAAAGTTATTTTGATTGATTAAAGGAAGTTACCATTTAAAAGTTGTGATTTTGTTGGAATAACTTAGCATGAATAGAAGTTGAAATTTGATGAGAGCATTGAGCTTATTTTTTTGAGATTGCTTTTAATATGCTAAGAGTTTTATTATGAGTTATTGAAAAATTTTAGAGTGTTAAATTTTTGATTGATTGTAAAATTTTTATGGATTCGTAAATTATGAACTCTTGAGTTAAATAGTTGAATTTAAACATTAATTTTGGAAAAGGTTAGTAGTAACGTGATAAAGTTTGCTTTGAGATTATGAAAGTGATTTAAATTTTGGTCATGATTAAATTGAGCGACTTGCAGTGATTACAAATTTTGGATGGTTATTTTTGAAAATTTTATTAAGAAACTTTTGGAGGAAACTCGAGTTTAAATATTAATGGTAGGCCACAAAGGTAGCCCTAATGAGTTAGAAGTATTGCACACTAATTGCCATGTCACTTATGACCATGATAGTAGTATATACACAAGTGTTGTTAGTCATCTACCCAGCTATGTGACTGTATTTTCACCTCGGCTTACTCGATCTTTCTTCAATTCTAGATCTTTTAATTGCGACCTTCTAACCCACTTGCAATTTGGATAATGATTTAATGGTTCCTTAATTGTATTCATCTAGGAGACTATCTTCTCTTCGGATTTGTGTTCCTAAAATATTTTTACTGGATTCTTTAATTAATTTTATTTCATGCTTTAACTTGATCTTCTTTATTTTTGTGCAATAATTATCACCTCGTGAACTCCCACTTTCTATTTTTGATCTTCTGACGTCCCTTACCGTGACTTGTATATTTGGAGTACAACACTACACTTTTTCTCCCAACAAATTTCACATAAAAGACCTAGACAAGTCCACCTTCCTGTAGACATATCATGTCCCACCAAAATCTATCTCCTTGTACTCTATTTCTTGATATGACCTTATGGTCAAAATGGTCAAACTATAATCTTTACCATGATACTGATATATTTTTGACAACGGATAGGGATTCCACCTCGACTCAATTCTTTCGACCGATAAGTGATTGTGTTCTACTAAATTCCTTAAATGCTTAAATATGTACTCTATCGTGATTGCTTGACCCATTGTCCCATGATACTATTAGTTTAACTCTTGTAAGTTGGGTAAAATACCTCACCACTTAACAAACCTTTTTCCTTGTGAACCACATTGGTAAGTTCACTTAGACTATAAATTCAGAGAACCCTACCTTATCTAGTCTACCAAACCGTAAGTAAGGAGCACTGGGACAACTGTATAGGCCCAAACTTCGGGCGAGCCTTGATTTTAAAAGATCTGGGACTATTTAAAATTTCCTTCATCAGTACCTCCCTTACTCATAATTTGACAATCTCATGCTGCTAAATTAGCTTTAGTTTTTGCAAGCTTATTCTTTTCGAGCTTGATCATGGCATATTTTATTGGGTGCACCCACTAACATATTGTCTAATCAGAATCGGTGCATGATGGTCTGATCCACCTAGTGCTCTTTGGTTCGCTTTTATCTATCGTTCTACGTGAATGTGGACATAGCTAAACTTATCCTCTAGAGTCCCATCCGCGACTGCCTTGACAACTCCTTTTGAATTATTCGGTTGCCTTTGAACCACATATTCGTATTCGATAATGCCTCCTTCGAACTCTATATTGCGTTCGCCTTCACCTATTTTAGAAGGACGAAAGCGTCGTACTAAAACTCCTCTAACTGTCCTATCACCATGACCATTACCTCCCAATGTAACCATATCTTTGTCTTGAACTACTCGACTTTTCTCTCGACACTAAATTTACAATCTTGACTTTCTAATCACTTGAATTTAAAAGTTATTACAATCGTCTCTTAATCATACCCTCAACCTAGACTACGACCATATAAACTTCTTTGAACCCTCCTATCTACTGTTGTGCCTTCTCACCCCCTCCTAATTCTTAATTTCGAGGACGAAATTCTTTTAAGTTGGGTAGGATGTAAAACCCCTAAATTTTTACTATTTTTTATGTATATTAAATTTGGTACTGATTTAAAATTTTTGTATTATACATCGCATAGTTGTATTGTACGTCGCGCACAAAATTTTATTTTTCGTAGTTGCTCGTCAAGTGCGAATATGTGCGAGCGTACATATTTTAGAATTTTTTTCTATTTTATTATACACTTTCAAAATATTATAAAATTATTATTCTTGCTATAAAAAGCCTTTTATTTTTAGCAGTTATTAATTATAAATAATATTTTATTGTATACTAGGAAAAGCATAATCATGTATGCATTATTCGTGCATACATATATTTTGTAATTATTTATTAGTCTATTTTAAATAAAAATGTAATTTTTGTGATTTATTAATAAATATTTTATTATTTAAAAAGATATTTAAAAATATTTATTATTTTCGAAATTATTATTATTGGTATTTTGAAAAATATATTTGGAAGTTATGGTGGCCATTTAAATCTTGATTTGATTTTTGGATTTATTTAAATAGTTAAATATTCGAAATTTATTTATCCCATTTGATTTTGAGCTAAAAATTTAAATAGATTTAAATTGAGGATTTAATTGATTTGATTTTAAACTAAGAGAATTTGATTTGATTTAAATTAGATTTGGATTTGGATTTGGATTTGATTGCTTTTTAAATTAAATTAAGAAATATCTAAATTGGGTTTAAAGGAATCCTAATTCTTATCTAATTGGGAATTTCCACATCCTATAAATAGGCAGGTACTCCTCCATATTATTTTCACCACAAATCATCTTTCAAACCATCCTTGTCAAAATTTCTCTCTTTTTTTCGTCATAAATTCAGCCTCAATTTTCAAAGGTTGTAGCAACTTCGAATGACCATAACTCCCAACTCCGGACTCTGTTTGACCTCCAGTTTTTTTGTTGGAATCGTATTGAGGTATATTTTCTGAATATAAATTTTATTTTCATTAATTCGGAACTTAATTTTCTGGAAAATTTGTGGAGTGTCAGTGGTCCGAAATCTGACACGTTTTAGTGTTTTTGAGATTCTGGGAGAACCAGGAATCAGAATCATGATTCGTTTGAAGTTTCGGAATACTGACAGAAAAACACACATCATATATTTTTCCCATAAATTTTCTAGAATATTTTATTTTTGGTTTTTATTTTAGAAGTTTGTCACATCGTCTGAGTTATCTTGTGTAGCCCTGTGACTATTCTGTACCCAACGGGATTGTCGATTTCACCAGCAAAGACCTCAGGCAAGACACCTTGCCATTTGCTGTTTAAATTATTTTAGCTCATATTTCATGCATGTTCATTATTTTCTTTATACAAAATAAACTGTGATACATGGCATAACCTGTTAGAACTTACTGTTCATTTATATTCTGTTATATATTATTTTTTACACATTAAGCCTAGATTTAAGGGACCACTTTTGTGTATTGCATTCATGGCCTTGACACGTTGTACCACGAAATTGTGTGTCGCATGTAGAACACGGAAGTGCGTGATTGGCTAGCCACCAATACGTACAAGCCGTGCGATAGGAATAACCGCTAATAGAGAATTGCATGCTAGTTTGACTTAGCGGTTATAGAGTTAGCATTGGACGGGAAGAACATGATTGGAAGTTGACTACCACCCTATCTATCGTAGACTCGCTCGCTACTGAGGAACGATAGGTAGACTATATACTATAGACTCGCTCGATACTGAGGAATAGTATATGGTGTTGTGACTCGCTACTGAGGTACTGCATTGGTATTTTCTTGACTTGACCCGGTAGTCATGCGACCATGAACTATTCTTAAAACTGCATTCACTTAGATCTGGTTAGGCTACCTTTATCCGTTAGGTACGAGTACTTTTGGTTTGGGTACTTGTATCTGACCGTGGCTTGGAACAATAACTTATCGCGGATTAGTTCATCACATCTTGTCCTTGTTTGGTTGTAGGTGTGACTTACTACTTCGATGAGAAGGTATTGAACCTTGTTGGGGTCCGGATACCATATTGTATTCTTAGCATGGAAAGATACGTCACCGTGAATTAGTTTACCATCTCCTGTCCTTGTTTGGTTGGGGGGATGGTACGCTCGTTCAGTAGGTGCATATTAGACCATGTTATAAATTCAATTGACTTATTTATTTGAGCAATATTTATTGAGTTTATATGGCATGATATTATGTGTCTTATTACGTCCCTCTGAGGACCTGGTTATCTCTCCAGGTGTGTGTTCTTGTCTTTCGCAGGTGCTCTAGCTCTAGCTGTGACCATCTATATTTCTTCGAGGATGATTGCGCTTAGATCGTCTTTGCTTCGCTAGCCAAAATTATTCTTTGTATATCTTGTATTTCTTTTCATAGTTGGTAGTGGATTTGTCTCCGCCCAACTATATGTATCAATGACAATTCATTATCATTATATAACATCTTTTATTCTTATATTTTGTGGATGAGATTAGATTACTCTTGGTTTACTGCATTTTACAGCTTATGTATTCATACAAGGTTTCCATATTGGAGTATACTTCGTATGTATACAGCTGGCATGTCTATGTACCTAGTCCTACGTATTTTGGGACTGGGGCGTTACAAAAGCATCCTTAAGAGTGCTTGAAGCTAAGCTTCTGATCTCCTATGATATTTGTGCATCTGGTAAACCCTTCACCTATATTCAAAAACATTAAATAAGTTTAATAATGATATTTTACTGCAAGTTGTCAAAATGTTCATTAAAAGATATATCTACTTACATGCTCCTTAAATCAAGTGACACAGTGTTCACTATGAAGGCGACTAATATGGTGTTGTTGTGAAGCTTGTGAATATTTTGCCTCAAGTTCAGCAAGGTGTTTCTTGTATAAAGATGTAGAAATTTATATCAATTACATAACTAAATGAGAGGATATAAATAAAGGTATTAGTCAAGACACAAGTTTACTCAATGAATGGTGCCACTGCCTCCGTGTTGGCAAGCACATATCAATGAGCTTGTATTCGCATAATTGGATCAAGTCAAAAGTGTACTTCTTTACCTATAACACGACCAGATTTGTTTCCTCCATCATGATTTCTTCTTGGCCGCTTCATTTTGGTTTCCGTACTATTGTCCAAATACCTTGAACAAAAAGTCATACATTCTTCTAAAAGTACTGATTTAGCAATAGAAGCCTCTGTGTAAGCAAATATCTTTCCATGGGATACATCCAACGATACAATACTGCCACCCCAGCAATCATTAACTCATCAACTAAATGCATAGGCAAGTGTTCCATTATATCGATAAACCCAGGCGGAAAAATCTTTTCAAGACTACAAAGCGTAAGAGCCATATATACGATCTTCAAACTTTTCCAAGTTATATTATTATTTACACTTGAACACAACACCACAAAGTAGTAGCTTAATTAAATTATGGATTTAACAACATGCTTTGGTAAGTCCCTTCGAATAGCAACAGGAAGTAACTGTTGCATAAAAATATGACTGTCATGACTCTTAAGACCCCACATACTCCGCTCTTCTGTATGCACGCACCATGATATATTAGATGAATAGCCATCATGGACTTTTACATCTCGCAACACTTTTAAAAAAATGTCCTTTTCTTTGTTGCTCATTGTGAACTCAGCTGAGGGCAATTACTCTAGAGTTCTTCCTCGTGGTTGAGGATGTATCTCTGATCGAATTTTCATATGTCTGAGATCTTTTATCCTTTGTTTTGCCTTTAGTACCTAACAAAGTAAAAATGATCGCACACATTTTTTTTAATATCCATAACATCAAGATTGTGGTGAATCAAATTATGTTCCCAATATTGTAGTTCAAAAAAGATGCTCTTCTTCTTCCAACCTAATCTGGTTTTTGGTAGACTTTGTGTTTTTGCTATCTTTTTTTCTTGTTCTCCCCTCCACTTTCTAAACACATCCTCCTTCTCATATTCAGTTAAAATATTGAGGTCATTCAACTACTTTAACACTTGTGTTCCAGATAATGTTAAAGGTGGTGGCCTTATTTTTAACTTGCCATTAAAAGTAACCCTCTCTCTTCGAAACTTATGGCACCCCGTTAAGAATCTACGATGACCCCAATAACAATACTTGCCACAATTTGACAATCGGGTAGCTTGATGATCCCTATTACAACAAGGGCAAGCAAATTCACCTTTTGTGCTCCATCCTGATAACATAACATATGCAGGAAAGTCGCTAATTGTCCACAACAGTGCTGCGTTTAGTTGAAACAACTGTTTTGTTGATGCATAATAAGTAGAAACACCAACCTCCCAAAGTTCTTCCAACTCCTCTACTAACGGTTGAAAATAAACATCAATCTTATCACCTGGACCTTTTGGTCAATCAATAAGAATAGACAAAATTAAGTTAGGTTGCTTCATGAACAATCACGGGGGTAACTTGTAAGGAACGACTACAATAGGCCAAGTACTGTGAGTAACACTCATATTACCAAACAGATTAAATCCATCGGTAATTAACCCAAGTCTAACATTACGACTTTCTCCAGCAAAGGATGGATTATTGTCATCAAACACCTTCCAAGTACGAGATCTGTCAGATGCCTCATTACACCATCATTTATTCGCTTTTCAGCATGCCATTTCATAAGCGAAGCTGCATGCGATAGCCAAAACAATCGTTGCAGTCTTGGTTTTAAAGGAAAATATTGAACCTTTTCTTGAGAAACTTTATTACCCTGGTCAATCGGAGCAAGATTACCCTCGCTGGCATCATCAATTTTATATCTAGAAGCCCCACAAATCTCACACTTATCGAGATTCTCAGTTTTATTTTGAAACAACATACAACTATTAGGACATGCATCCCATGTTTCGTAAGTGAACCCTAAGTTAGTAGTTAGCTTACTGGCATCTGTATGATTTTAAAATCTTGGCACACGAAAATACCTTTTTTAAGAAGCCCAATAGCATTTTAAAAGAATGATTTGTCCATCCATTAAGTTGCTTCAGGTGTAAAAGTTGGACAACAAATGATACCTCAGTGACACCCTTAGATCAATTCTCGTACAAATTGCTTTCTGCTTCATTTAGAAGTTTGAAATAGCTTGGCATGCATTCATCGGACCGCAAGTTTTCTTCTGTCATGGGCTTTTCCTCGCAACCCATATTTTCTGTGATGCATGAGATTCTCATTCTCTCTCGTACCATTGCTGCCATATTAGCACATTCATTTAATCCTGCATCACTTTCATCAACTGGCATATCATCTCCTATATTATCTGTGTTATTACCCAAACCACCCAAAAACTCTCCATGATATATCCAATTTATATAACTCCTTTCAAATCCAAAATCTCTATATGAACCTCCACAGTCTGTTGATTGTGATAAACTCGATTTACACATCTACTACATGGGCAATAGATATGGACCGTATCAACATTCTTATTTCTATATGCAAATTTAAGAAATTCTTCGACCCCATCCTTGTATGCCTTTGAATTCCAATCATGTGATCCAATCTAACGCTTATCCATATCAGTTTCCAAAAAAATTATCACCTAGAACCATCCAATATATATATATATATGTATATATATATATATATATATATATATATATATATATATATATAATATATATATATATATATATATATAAATATATATATATATATATATTAAAAAATATATATATATTATATATTATATATTATATTATATATATATATATATATATATATATATTTTTTTTATATATATATATATATATATATATATATATATATATATTAAAAATATATATATATTTATATATATATATATATATATATATATATATTCAGAACAATAGTTGTATCTTTATTGTTTCAAGAATTCAATTTAAAATTTCTATTTGAGGCAAAGGGAGACAAAAAGCTTGAGGCAACAACTGTATTACTTTCTAATAATTAAAAACATAGGCAAATTAGAGTTAAAATTATATAACTTGAGGCAGCAACTATATAAGTCTTATTCATATCAGTTTCCAAAAAAAATCACTTTCTAACAAATTAGAGTAAAAATTCTTACACAATATATCAAAGAGAACAAATTTAATAATAGAGCAAACATTGCTAGTAGCCATGTACTAATGTGCCCAAGAAGAAGAAATAAATAAGCATATAGATAACCAATTGATTATGACTTACTAACTAGAAAAAAGGAAAATAATATACCAAAGTTGATTATGACTTAGTGATATGGAACTATACAAGGCACAAAAAACCAATTTTAACTGAAAGGCTCAAGCATGCTTCACAAATGTCGATTTTCAACAAAATACAAAGCAAGCAATTCATCAGCAAAAGGTCTCAAGTGTTCAAGTTCTATATGCATTGACCATTCATATAATCTTATTATGCTTGATACAAACTTAGTTGCATGTCAGGAAATGCTTGGCACTCACTGATATTAATCTTTATATTCCAACTAGTCATTAATAAGTGGAAATAAACTACTCTTGTATACTAGTTCAAGCTGGGTAGACGTGGAACCAAATCTAACTATAGAATTTCTATAGACTGGTAAGAATCAACAAATAAGGACATTACTTGTAACTTCGGTATCATAAGTCAAACTGGTTGCAAGGAACCGAATTGGAAAAATAGGCCCAATTGTAGTTTAGATTTGTTACCTTGTTTGTTATAGGTCAGATGATTGTAAAGCAGACAAACAGCTTCGCTAGTATGTGAAAGGTCCCAATGGTTAGCATATGCATTCTCACACATACACTACCCTAGACATTACTAACTACGTGAGTCAAAACATTAGAAGGTACCATCATGAGCATAACAAACTCAAAGTGCATGTGCATGTATGTTAAAACTTATGTGAGACAAGGCAGTATAGAAAAGTTCAGCATTCTCCTATTACAACCCAATGTGCCCTCCTGTGTACAGTAAATGGCTATGTTTTGAGACTGTAACAGGTAAACAAATTCCTATGAAAACCGAGAAGTCATGTATAACACTAAAACAATTCCAAAATATACACAATGAGAAAAACACAAACTTTAAGGGAAAAGTATTTAAACGAGCATCCAAAATAGACTGACAATCTCATACAAGAGATAATAATAAAATACTGGAAGCAGTCCCATACAAATTGTACAACTATTCTGAACTTGAGCACATGCACCAAGCTGTACATATTTCATTATATCAGCAAACATACAATAAACGACCAAAATGTGCAACCAATTAAAATATATATGCAATGAACCCACATATGATCTCGTACTTGCTAAATTCTACCTATAATACAATTGCAATTAGCTAATAACCCATGTCATAAAACCCATGGCTAACACTCAAATTTTGAGCGTTAGCCATAACAATCAGTTTAAGTGTTAGCCATAACAATCAGATAGATCTCTCAAGCAAAATAACCGCAAATATAGATGCTTAAAAATACACTAGAACATCATAAACATCGTGCGTTATTTTCTCGATCCTAACCCATCGTGCATTATTTTAAATTTCGAGGACAAAATTTTTGTAAGTTGGGTAGGATGTAAACCCCCCAAATTTCAAAAAAACTTTTTTATTTTTTTTCTTAAATAATAATTTTTAATTTTTTATGTTTCAAAACAATATTTTATTATATAAAAAATAGTCTTAGTCATGGCTAAGTTTTCTTGTGTAGGTTGACTAGGAAGTATGTCGGCTTGTGCAGTCGTGCGCCATGACTAGCGTATTAGCTATAGACCTCTCTATATTTATTTATTTTAATATTTAGTTGCTTACAATTTATTAAATCATATTATGATTATATTTTCCATGTTTTAATATTTATTTACTTATTTATTTTTTTTGAAAGGATTTGAAAATTTCATAGTGTTTGTAATATATTAAGATTAGTAATGTTTGCTCGCCCAATTTATTATACCCCTATTATTTTGTCATTGTTGTTGTTGTTGTTGTTATTATTATTATTATTATCATTATTATTATTATTATTATTATTATTATTATTATTTTTTTTTTTTTCTGGTTATTTTGGTTAAATTCCCTAGAAAAGGATTTTTAAAATATATCTATATTTATAAAGGTAAAATACTTTACACTAGGAAATAAGCTATAACAGGTTTAAATATTTTAATTTTTTTAAGTTTATTTTTTGGTATTATTATATATTTATTTTCAATCTCATATATATATATATATATATATATATATATATATATATATATATATATTTTATATATATATATGTATTAAAAATATATATAAGTATATATGGAAAAAAAACCTGCTTATATATTTATCACACTATTCATCCATCCTTCACCTTCCCAAACGAGCCCTCTGATTAACATAGAGGTTCTACTTTGTTTTGAAATTTTTTCTTACTCTTTTTTTTTGAATAATTTAACCTAGTTTTTTCCTATACAACCATAATCCCTTTCTCTTCCAGATTATATCAACACTTAATCGAATCCTAATTCAAATAAAATCCTATCAATTTCTATCGACTAATTGAGTTCATAAAAAAACCATCGACATCTACACTTTTCCTTTAACAACCCCTAAAACTCTTCTCGAACTCAGCCTCGCAACCCACGCGAGCCTTCGCCTATACCTACACTTTCTCCACCATCTATGGTTGGACGCGGGTGACTGTGTCATAGGCGCAGCCACTGGATCCATCGACACCGCACCACAGACACAAAAATAGCAACCGCACAGTCGTATCAGTAGTAACAGTCGAAGGAGCGATAAGTTAACTTTTTGGTACGATATCTTCCTCGTCGCTTAATAAAATTTTGATCCATAAATTTCTATGCTTTTTTGGGTAGACCCTCTACAGACCCATTCAAATAGGTCATCTTTGTTTGTCCTATATTGATCATGAAAATTCTTAAAAAATCAAGAAAATCACAAAAACAGAGAGATATAAACGGACACAAATTTGTTTTCTGAACCTGTTTTGGAAGTCATTTTCTCGGCGGTAGAATGAGGAACTAAAAAATTTGTTTGAACAGGATTTTAGAGAACCTGTACGAGATCAAAACCACATTTTTATTTTTAAATTTAATATATTAATTACTAACAAAAATTAGTTCTAATTTGGCGAAAAAATAGTTTTAAAAACTTTAAAAAACTTCGATACGGGGTCCGACCAGACAAACCAGACGACTCCGTCGCAAACCGAGGGCATCAAAATGTGCGTATAGACTTTGCGGACATGTAGGCTTTGACGGAATTCAAATTGATTGCGTGTGCGCGACGAAACATGCATCGAAAGTGCGTATCGACTTACGGACGTGTAGGCTTCGACATAATTCGAATTCGTTTTCTAAAAAATCTTAATTAGATTGTGCATGTTTGTCACATTGTGGTGAAACTTGCGCCATTAAGTTCGCAGCATTGTGCTAGTCCTGTGAGCTAAGTTTGGTCCGATTTTAAGATAGTTGACCGGATCACCATTTTGGCGGGTTCACGATCCGATTCAACGAACGATTTTGTGTACGTCTCATTGGAATCAAAAATTGGACATACCGTTGAGTTCATATCGTGGAATTGGACTCATTGGAATATACTTTGTTGACTATGGAGAACATAGGTTTTGGCACACTTTTTGGTACAAAGCGGGCTCAACGGCGGACATTGTTTTGATCCAAAATTATTGTTTTGCCCCTATGTCCAGAATTGGACTGGTGAGTAGTCAATTTTGACATTTCTTTTATTCCAAAAATATTGGTGAGGTTTGTTTCAGCATCCGAAGACGTTTACGAAAGTTCCATCCTTGTAGTTTCTTCTGACTTGTTGATTACATCTATTGGACGTCGTCAAAATATCCAAAAACTACCATGCAAGTATATCTTGCTATGATTTCGGATTGTGCATATTTTTTCCAGCATATTTATTTATTTGTTTCCTTTATTTGTTTGTTTTAGTTTAAAACTGTGCGTCTAAGTCGCCCTTAAGAGTAAGTGATTGTGTTAGTCATTTTTTATTACTTTTATTTATTTTGTGCATATTGACCTCGAATTAAGAGACTGTCTCATGTGTATGAAGCATCTCTATATCTTGATTGGCCTTGACACTTGTGTGCCACGGAGTTGTAAATCTCATATAGATCTTGGACGTGCGTTTAGCGGTACATACAGGCCGTGCGATAGGTTGTAACTGTTAATAGATATGCATGTCTAGAGGACTTAGCAGTTATTAGAAATATCGTGATGTGGATACAATATGAATGGTGCATGGGGAGGACGAAGGCAGTTATTAGGTGTATGATCTTCCACTCATTTATTTTTCTCTACTAGACGCTAGTAGACTCAGTCGAGTGCTAGTGTGTCGTGCATTTACTTTCCTCTAGTCGCCATTAGTGACTCACCTGAGAGGTAGTGTGTCGTGTATTTATTTTCCTCTAGATGCCACTAGTGCCTCGGTTGAAACGCTAATGCGCCGTGCCTTTATTCTCGGAAATCCCCTGTGTGGAACGTTGTCTTCAAAGTGTATTTTCACATAGATTGTTAGAAATCCAGGCCAATTATTGTTTTACATTTTCAGTTATTATAACATGTTTTTCTGTTTCTTGTTTGTTAAGTACCTCTGAGGACCTAGTGATCTCTCCAGGTATAGATGACGAGCAGTATCCTGAGGAGTACGGTTCCGAAGTAGACTCTTCATTTGCAGCCGGGGAGGTCTCACCTTCGGAGTCTATTTGAGTTTCTTTTTAGTTGATGGACTTATATAGTTTCTTTATCGTATTTTTTCAGTTGACTCCATTCATTCGCTCGGTAGTGAATTTATCTTCATTCAGCAGATATTTTATTTTATATTTCAGTTTAGAAATTTAATTTCTTTTATTTGTCATTATGGATGAGATATAGTTGTTGCCTGTGACCTTATTGTATTATTATGAGCTGGAGCTCTTATATTACAGCTTATGTATGGATACATAGATTCTATATATTAGAATAGTTTGTATATTCATATAGCTGGTATGTACGTATTCCTAGTCCTACATACTTTGGAATTAAGGCATTACAGATTGGGACAAATTTGTTCCAATTAAGCTAATAAGTCAGTGGTTCATAAGACCCATTTTCTATTGAGATCATTTGGTGTCCTCTACCGTGACTTTGATATTTGGAGCACAACACTAGTATTTTCCTCTAATAAATTTCACACTCATGATCTAGACGAGCCACCCTACATGCATGACATACATGTCCTACACAAACACACCATCATTTGCTCCATTTTAATTACACAACATTCATGACTAATTTTACTTAGAACAAACAATAGATACCCATTTTGTTCCATTTGATTTTCACCATGCAATATCAACCCATTCCCTCAAACAAACTGAATACCCATGATCTCCATATAAGATATACAAAGCCCATGATATTTGTATTCCACTCCAACAAGACCCCATATGTCTCCTGCACAACATCGAACATCAAACACCGACCCCTCATACAGACCAGTCATTGTTATTTAAATTTTCATGCACCTACCTAATCGTGCCTTATCATCGAACTTAATTCTATAAAAAAGGTTCATGCACCTATTATAAATTCCTATCTCTTGGCCACATATTGTTCTTTTCATAAATTTTTTGATCTTATCTTTTTGCTACCTAAGTTACGCGATGAACGAAAACCCTTTGTACCAACTCGTCTAGTTATATTTTGACCAAGACATTCCTTATGTCTTGTTGAAGCATGGCCAATATAGGAGCAATGTTGAATTGGTAAGAATTACTTTTATAACGTTATTGACCAAGAAAGCCATACCTAGGCTCCTTTAGAGTCCGTAAATATGGTCAGAAGTACCTAATATTCTCGTACATCTCCTTACAATTTGACCTTCTAAAAGTATTGTAACTACGACTTTCACGCCTAACCAATTTTTATAAGTTGAGTAGAGCCTTGAACTAAGTGTACCCTATCTCTTAGAATGTGACGTCAAATTACGATTCTACAGTAATCGCCTTCCTATCCTTTTAGAAATGAGGTACGACTTGATGTATTTAACTTTTGTTTGATATTTAATATCTTTGTTCTTATATATCAAGATTTAGTTTAATTTTCGCGAGTGATGGATAACAACTTTAGCCACTAGTAGAGTTTTGTAAGTTGGGTAGCATTATAAATCTTTAGTGATTACTAGGAGTAGCCGTGAAGATTCTAGATCATCGGATGTAGATTTAGAGTGAACCAAACAAATTCCTCGGTTCATGTGACATCATAACATCCCATGCCATAATTGGAGCACAAGGATGATATAATAACTGTTTCACCCATTTGTTTTGAAGTCACGACACGATCTTCGTACTTGACTCTTTTCATTCCCTAATTGATCGTGTGTTGGTAATCATGGTACGATATGGCGTCCTTGACTTCTAATTTTGTTTAGTCATAGATCATACTTTAGTTTTAATTTCAAGAATAGAATTCTTGAAAGTTTGGTAGAATGTAAACCCCTTAAAAATTTTACAAATTATTTTTAATATTTTATTAGAATTTATTATTTCTAAAATAGAGTATATCTTATTTTATATGTACTTCTGAAATATATATATGCTGGTGAGTTTTTTAATATATTTTTATTTATAAATTTTTATATATGTATTTTATATAAGGTTATATATATATATATATATATATATATATATATATATATATATATATATATATATATAAGGAATAAAGTTTTCGATGGTGTCTCCCTTCCCCCCAGCGGAGTGCTCCCCTGTTCACCTCTCCGGCGGGTCTCCCTTCCCCCCAGCGGAGTGCTCCCCTGTTCCCCTCTCCGGCCCTGCCTAGGCGGTCGGTGAGCCGCCCTAGCGCAACAGTCTTCCTCTGTCCCCCTCGCATGGCGGCCCCCTTTCGGCCGCACGAGCCCCCTACGGATCTCCTTGCTGCCCTCGACCCGCCTCTACATCCTTTGCCCGCTGCCCCCCGGTAGTCGTCCCTATCCGACCGCCCTTCCTTCCCTCTGCCTCCCCTCCATCTCCTCGTCTCCCCCGCGCTCCTTTGGCAGCCTCCTCCCGCTACGATCCCTGCTCCTCCCCTCTCTTTCGTCGGGGTGGTGCCTGCTTCCTCCGCTCCCTGCTCCTCCCGTCACGGAGTCCTCCGGTGCTCCTCTCGCCAGATTCCTCCGCTTCCTTCTCCTTCTTCCCCCTCCCTTGGTGCGACGGCTGCTTGCTTTCGACGAGCCGCCTCGGGGTTGGCGGTCGGAGAGCAGCCTCCCATCTCTATTTCGAATTTTAAATCTCCATCCGTCATCCCAGCCTGCGATATTTCCGGATCGGGGGGCTCGTCTCTATGCTCCCCCTCCCTCCTTGCATGTGGGTGCATATGATCGGCCTATTGTGGGCACATATTGTGGCTGCCACTGTGTGGACGCATGCCCTAGTCTCCTCCCTCGCCCTCCCTCAGGCGCATGCTGCTCTACTCGGGCGGGCGCATGGGAGCCGGCCGTCGTAGGCGCTCCCGCGGGCTCTTCCTCTGTTGGCGCTCCCCGTCTCCCCCCTTTCAGATTCTGTCGGCAGTGGCCCCCATTTACATCCTTCGGACGCATATGGGCCAGTCCCAGCGGGCGATTCTCGATGCGCTCTTGTGGGCACAGTTGGTCGCCCGGCCTCTGGGTTCTCCCCCCTTCCTCCTCTGGGCGCATACTACCTGCTCGAGCAGGAGCATTTGAGCCGGCCTTCGGAGTCGCCATCGAGAGTACTTCCATAGTAGGCGCTCTATGTCTCCCCCTCTCGTGGCCGCCAGCGGTACCTCCTCCTCCTCCTCCTCCTCTCCGGGCGCTTATGGCCCCGTCTCCGCAGGCGTCTCAAGATCCGCTCTCGAGGGCGCATAAGCCCGATCCGCCGATGGTGGCACATTTGGTGCCCCTCCTCTTCTTGTCCAGCACCCTGTGAGCCCTCTTTAAGGGGCCTTCGGCCGCGGTGCTCCTGTCCATCACTTCTTTCCAGTTGCCTCTTCTCCGTACCCGGTCCTCCATTCGGCCTCGGTCGACCTCGACGGTAGCGCCTTGCTCCTTGGAGCCCCCTCTCAGGCTTCTTCCAACCCCCCCTCTCAGGCTTCTCCCACCCTCCCTCTCAGGCTTCTCCCAACCCCTACCCTTCGGGTGCCCGGTCCCAGCCGACCTCCTGGCTCTATACCCTGCTGGGAGCGTGTCCATCAGCCGTCTCCGTCCCCCTCTCCTTTTCCCTCCTCTTTGCGGGCCCAAGCTCCCCCTCCTCGGTGGGCCATCAGTTGCCCTCTTTTGCTGAGAAGCTACACCCGGACAGGGTAGCCAAGCAGGGGCTCCGGGTCCACGATATTCCCCTTCTCGATGTTGTGTACTCAGGTGAATCTCCAGTGCCATCAGTTCCGTTCTCTGAGCAGGAACTGTTTTCGCTGGCCACCTCCTTCCCCCATTCCTTTGTGCTCAAATTCTCCTCAGACTGCCCTAAACTATCACGGGTTCAGGAAGTTATCGCAAGTTGGAGGCTCACCGATGTATATAGGGTGGCACCATCGACCCCAAGCATATCCTGCTTCACCTCTCCTCCGACCTTGACCACAGGACCGTGTGGTTCAAAGGTACCAGCAGGGTGGACTCCCACCAGGTAAAGATTAACAAATGGTCAGCGAGCTTTAACACCAAGGAAGACTCAGCGACGGTTGCTGCCTGGGTGACCCTTCCCAACCTTTCCCTCATTTGTTTCGTCCTAGCGGCCATTAGGCGTATAGCCAACTCCTTCGGGACTTATTTGTCGACTGCAAAAGAAACCAGCAACCTGACCAAACCTCACTATACGAAGAACTGCGTAGAACTCGACCTTTTCTCTGAGCCCCCAACCACATCCTCATCAAACTCGGCAACCGGACCCACACCTAGCAAATCGTCTATGATAATCACATTATCTTCTGCTCCCACTATCATCTACACAGCCATCAATCGAAGCATTGTTACCGTCTGCATCCTGAGCTTAAGAGAAAACCTGATAGACGAGAAGCCCCCACCAAAGAAGGTCAGCATCATTCGGTTACCGGATCCCCCTGCTTCCCCTACCGAACCGCCACACTAGATTTCCATCCAGTGAAGACAAAACAGGAAACGACCCCTTAGTCAGTGCGGTGATCCCCTACCACCCACCAGCCCTGACCCTATCCAATCAGTTCGACGCCCTTGACGAGGGAGCTACAGAATCGTCCATTGAGATTGCTTCTCTCGGAGACTCTTTAGAGGCCCCCAATCCGAACCCAGATATCGACAACAACTCTATTCTGGAGGAGGCTGTGGAGGACCCCCCAGATGGCCGCCTTCCCACAAACTGCTCTGACGAGGTTTACCCTAATCTCGCAGTCGATGTCATAGAATTCCTCTCCATCCTAGGGCCAGAACAAGCTCAACGACGCCTTCAGGTCCTCACCACAAGATTCCCCCTCCTCGCAGAAGGAGACCAGATTACCATCGAGGAAGACTCTGTCCTTCTACCCCCTAAGGAACCTCAGACGGATTCGACCGGTGATTCGCTTGTACCAACCGAGGACATCCACATCAACCCCCCCAAGGATTCTATACCCAGCCCATCCACATCGATAGAGGGAGAGGCTTCCACCACCAAGAAATCAGGACCAAGAGGAGCCGGAAAGTCACCGACGATCCAATCCAGGTCCGCAGCTAAGCGGGCTCACCAATACCCCCCGTCTCCATTAATACTAAACATCCTCTCATGGAATGTTCATGGCCTGGCGAACAAACCTACCAAGAGGAGAATCACCAGTCTTAATAAAACTCACAAGATCGACATTTTGATCATCCTAGAACCCAAAATCCCCTACAAGAAACTCAAATCGATTCAGCTGCAGCTAGGCTTTCCTATGGCCGTAGCTGGTCGACACGACATTTGGATCCTCTGCTCGAAGAATGTCAAAATCAGAGTCATACAGGACTCCAGGCAGGCCCTATCATATTGAATGGAACACCCGTTGATCCCCAACCGAGTTATCCTGTCCGCGGTTCATGGCAGCTGTGACATCGTGGAGCGCAAACATATTTGGAACAATCTCCTGAACATCCACCGCCACCATAACAATCTCCCTTGGCTTTGTATTGGGGACTTTAACGCTATCACATGTGGTGATGAGAATACTGGCGGCCGTCCTCCCCCTCTTTCGACCATGCAAGATTTTAACAACTTTATTCTTAACTCCCACCTCTCCCTCCTTCCGTTCATATGCAACGCATTTACCTGGTGCAACATGTAGGAAGGCGACCTCCACCAATACTCCTGCCTCGATAGGGCCCTGATGAACGCCCATTGGCTGGGTATGGGGACCACTTCTAAGCTTTCCCACCTTAACGCCACCGAATTCGACCACGCCCCTCTACTTGTTGGCATTGCCAGATCCTCGGGCCTGCACAATAAGAGCTTTCAATTCCTGGATTTCTGGAGCGAACATCCCCAATTCTTAGGCATCGTCAAGGACGCTTGGAACGGAGCAGACTCCCCCGATCCCCTCTTTCTGGTGGCCAACAAGCTTAAAGCCACGCGAAAAGCCCTGGCGATCTGGAGCAAGTAGGCCTATGGGGATATTTCAAGCCATTCGTAAGGCTGAGGATGACGTCGTTCATGTCGAAATCAGGTTCATATCCGACAGATTGCCTACAGATTGCCGACAGCTAGGACAGCCCTGAACCTCACTAGAGTGATCCTTAAATTTTGGCTGAAAGTTGAGGCTGATTTCTGGAAGCAGAAAGCGAGACTTCAATGGGACAGCGAGGGTGACAAGAATTACGGCTTCTTCCATACCTGTGTCAATGGTCGCAGACAGAAACTCACACTTCATCGTATAACCGACGAAACCGGAAACATCATCAATGATCAGAGGGGGATCCAAGAGGCGGCGGCTCAGTTCTTTGCTAAACTTTTCTCCAAGGAGATGGTCACCAAGGACACCACCTTCCTGGAGGAGATACCATACCTTATCAGCGATAATGGCAACATTCACCTAGAGCTTCCTCCGCCCGAGCAAGTGGTGAAAGACGCTGTCTGGGCCCTGGACGAGCATAGTACGCCCGGACCAGACGGGTTTTTAGGAGTATTTTTCTGCACATGCTGGGAAATCATCATGACAGATATCCACGATGTGATTTCGTCCTTCTTTCAAGGAGCCACGTACCCTAGGGCCATCTTGAGCACCAACCATATTCTCATCCCGAAGAAAGAGAACCCAAAAATATTTCATGATTTTCGTTCGATAAGTCTTTGCAACTTCACCAACAAAATCATATCCAAGATTGTTGCTTCCCGCATGGCGGATCTTCTTCCCAAGATCATCTCTGAGGAGAGAGCGATTTTGTTCACGGAAGAAATATCCATGATAACATCATGCTAGCCCAAGAGATAATCACGTGCTTGAAGTTCCCCGCAAGAGGGGGCAATATTGCTATCTAATTGGACATAGAGAAAGCGTATGACAGGCTGGATTGACAATTAATGATCTGGGTTTTCAGGGCGTTCGGATTCTTCGAAACCTGGACCAATATCGTGTGGAGATCGATCAGCAATTCGTAGATTTCTACAGTGATCAACGGCCAGGCCGACGGTTTCTTCAAAATGAGTCGCGGGATGAGACAAGGAGATCCCCTCTCATCCACTATTTTTATCATTACGGTGGATGCCTTAAGCAGGAACCTTAATAAGATGGCGTGCACTACTAACTTCCACCACTATCATACTACCAGCGGCTGCCCGATTATCACCCATCTGGCATTCGCTGACGATATCCTAATTTTCTCATCCGGGGACGTGGGGTCAGTTGAAGTTGTCCACCACACCCTCCAGCGATATATCCAGTGCTCGGGCCTGAATGTCAATCTGGATAAAATTGTCATCTACGCCCACCATAATATCAAGAGAGAGCACGCGGCCATTCAATCCGACACCACTTCTTACCCCATTAAGCACCCTTCGTTCCACTATCTGGGCTGCCCTCTCGTGTACGAGAAATCCAACGCTGGCATTTATGCGGACCTAACCAACCGTATCAGAAAAAACTCCATGGTTGGCATAATGCAACTCTATCCCCAGGTGGCAAAATGATCCTCATCAAGCACGTCCTCTCATCTATCCCCGTCTATACCATAGCTGCTTGTTCCATCCCCCCAAGAAATTGCTTTCTATGATCGAGAGCATATTTAGCAATTTCTTTTGGGGGCACAACGATGGGCGTGACAAGCATCATTGGGCTAGTTGGGATACCATGGCACAGCCTACCGAAGAGGGGGGCCTGGGGTTCACCAAACTTTTCCACATTGTTCAAGCATTCTCGATAAAATTATGGTGGAAGCTCTGTACGACCTAGAACTTATGGACCAAGTTCAAGAAGGCGAGATACTTCAAGCACACCCACCCATCGACGGCCATCTCTAACAGCAGATCATCCACGGCGTGGATGCGCATGCTCATCGGACGGTCTCTTGCCGAACCAGTCATGCGCCTTCATGTGGGCGACGGCGATTCGTCGGCATTCCTGGAGCGATGGGTTGTAGATACCTTAATTCCTAATCTCTCAGAAGCCCACAAGCACTGTAAGATTATAGACATATGGGACCCTTTCGATAACACCTGGAGTTGGAATGAGATCCAGGAGTAGGCTGGTCCAGAGGATGTCGATCGCATCCGACGATGCGGAGTGACGCTCAGGTCCGACGCAGACGAGATCCGGTGGGCGGCTGACACCTCGAGTTCCTTCTCGGTCAGATCGGCCAGGTGGGTGGTCTATGGTATTGCAGCGCCTGCCCCTAGCATCGCCCCTTCTAGCAGACATGTATCCCTAAGAAGTGGTCCTTCATCATTTGGAGAGCCCTGCAGAAAATCCTTCCCACCGATGACACTCTCACCACTATCGAGTTCAACCTAGCATTCGCGTGCACATGCTGCACGGATCGTCATCCGAAAACGATGGACCACATCTTCTGTCAGGGAGACCTTCCGGTTAAGGTCTGGGGCGTGATTTCCCATCTTTGTAGAATGAACCCAGGGGCCGGGTGCTTTATCGACCTCGTTGCGACATGGGGTTCTGCGTCCCATGGCCACCAGATCATTGCAGCAGCTGCCACATGGGTTCTATGGAAGAACCGCAACAAGGCTAGATATGAAGGCCATCAGTACAACGCCGACAAGCTGATTGGGGAGACCATCAGGCAATGTAGCAAGCGGAGGTCCCTCTGTCACCACGGCCAGACGGTTTTTTGGATCTCCCTCCTATCCAGGGATTAGACTCTGGAATCCTTTTCTCCCCTCCTTTTGTTAGTATACGTGTATAGGCTTCGACATTTTGGACCTTCTGGTATACTTGTATAGCTCAGGCTGGTCTTTTCATGGAATAAAATAGGGAGTGTTTTGCCAATATATATATATATATATATATATATATATATATATATATATATATATATATATATATATAGTTTTATTCCGAGAATATTGATGATGTCTATAACAGCATCCAGAGATGTTTGTGGAAGTTCTATCTTTTCTGAACCTTTAGCTTGACGAGCTCACCTGCTCGACGTCGTCTAATCATCACACAATCTCCAGGCAAGATACCTTGCCATCATTATACTGTTTAAATTCTTATGCCTTTTCTTGTGCTTTGTTAGAAGTGATTATAGTTGCGTGCATCCAAGAATGATGTACTTGCGTGCTATCAACGATGTCATCGATAATTCGGGTGTATGGGTTTGACTTAGAGTTAGTAGACATACCTTTAGTTATGAAGTTATTGTTATAACTTCCATGGCCTTGACATTACATGACACAGAGTGATGATTCATATGGCACGAGCTTATGCACTCGACTAGCCATCGGTGCGTCGGTTAATTGGATAGTTAGATTGTATCTAGTTCGGGTGACTTTGCGTTGGGATATGATTTGTTTAAGTTGTGGATACGAATTGTATATTTCATGGGCAAAAAAGACTATTAGTAGGCGTATGTGACAACCATTTAGACTCCATAGTCTTCGGAGAAGATTGCGGAGTCACTTGCCTCAGTGTTGCTCGGGTATGGATTATTGTTTCCCGGTTATGGATGTATTACTAGAGGATATATCTGGCATCAGCCACTGACTGTGCGCCAGCTACAGTTGGATGTATGCTAGTACTAGCTGGATGCTACACTTTATTCTTACGACCTACTCATATGTACCAAAGTTGCCTTCAACATGCATTCACTTAGAATGGTTAGGTGACCTTTGTTTGATGTTCCTGTACTTATACCTAATTATGGCACGAGATAGTGTCTTGTCACAAAATAATGTGCCACCCATTGTCCTTGTCTGGTTGTAGGTGTGGCTCACTGCTTCGATGATGGGATACTAGACCATGTTATGATCAAAAATTTTTTTATCTATGACAATATGACATTTATATTCAGTTTATATGGCATATTTTTCTGTATCTTGTTACCTTTCTCTGAGGACCTGGTGATCTCTCTAGGTAGTTGATTGTGTAGTGTTAGTTCGCTGATCATGATAGTGTTGTTATTTTCGATTCAGGTATCTTTTGTGATTTCATATTTCTCACAATTACTTGCATTCTGCTTATTAGCTTAGTTTTATAGATCTATATTATTCTTTAGGTCTATTCAAACATATATGTTAATGGGCTGCAGACCATGATGCATATTGTTTAGTTTTGGTATTCATTTATCTTATGGATTGAGATATATAATCGAGAATTTGATAGATAGTTTTAGATACATAGACAGCTAATACGTATTCAAGCCGGGCTGGAATCTACTTGATACATAGCTAGGATATTTACATATTCCTGGTCCTATGTATTTTGGTACTGGGACAAGACAATGATGGCTGGTAACATTATCGCGACGCATACTATGAGGATGGGATTGAATCTCAATCAAAACACATCTAACGACGGACTATGGCAGCAGGCGATGGGACTCCTAGGCTTTATGTATGCCCATTTTTTTATTCTTTCGCTAGAGCGTACTACCAACTATGAGGGTATAATGTTGATCACAGGGCTTGGATTGATTGCCAATCAAAACTTTGTCTTCAACAATAAAGAAAAAAAGGGCTCATGCTTGTAGATGCAACAAATGCAGGCCTAGTTCTGCACTTTCTGCCAACCTATTGCTCAGAGTAGCTTGGTGACAAAATTTCTCACCCTTTTAATATTGTCCTTTAGTACAACATTTTTCATATACCATGACTCGTACCGAGTAGAACTTGATGGAGAAGACCATGGATGTAATATATCTCCATTATATGTAATCATGATCTTGAAGTGAAAATCTTCAAATGAAAATCCAATATGTAATAGATCCATCATATGTAATCATGATCTTGAATGTCTATAAAATTTTGTGTTTTATTTTCTACCAAAAAATTTGATTCTGTAGATTTTGTCTATTAGGATATTTTAGTGGACCTATTATCCATGGCATACTTAAAACCAAGTGCGGATAATAAGTGAAGGTTATAACTAGACTTATATTGTCTATGGGTACGGACAATACGTAAGTAAGTTGTAATTTCACTAAGAAAATTATGATTGGACTTACTACCTATTACGTACTTATACTAAGTACAGATAATAAGTTGAAAACAAGAGACACTATTAGATGTAATATGGACGTAATAGCTCACTTCTGAGATTTTTGCTCAGAGTAAATATGTATATGACAAATTTTTGACACTCTATAAGGAGTAAGTTCCAAGTAATAATTCAGAGGTACTATGAACTTGAATGTTTCTTTGGAATTTAGTAAACTCAATTAGCATGTCGATTTTCTCTAAATCATTTAGTGATTTGAAATAGGGAACTCTTAAGGCAACTATGTTTCAAGAAATTGATAGTTTAGCGATAATATGAATGTGGACAACCTTTTTGATTCACTTAGGGAAGAGATAGTTCAGAGGTAATATGAACGTGAACAGTTTACTTAGCTAGGGATGATCTAACTTAAGAATAGATTATCTCCATACCAACTAAGGGTTAAGATAAGGGAAATCTTTAGAACAACTGGGTTCTAAGGATTGGATGCTAAGGAAGAGAATTAAAGGATAGTTCTGAGGTAATATGATCATAAATATCCTTTCTAAATATGTTATTTCTAATCCAATTGGGGAATAGAAATAGGAAATCCTTAAAGCAACTAGGCCTTAATGTCAGGCTTTATAAAGTAGATTATTTTAATTAATGATCTCTACGAGAATGTTTCATAGGACCTGAGGACAATTCTGCTAGAGAATTTTAAGGACCCATTATTTGTTGCATACTGAAAGAATTTGAGAACAAATAATAGTTCGAATGAAGATAGCTTACCAGATCTGAAGGTAACTCCAGTGGAGAAGTTTGTTTTTGTAAGAAAAACAAACCAGTACGAGAATTTTTGTTATGAATGTCACACTGCACACTTATACATAACATTGCGTTTCATACTTTGAAGTTATACATTGATAATATTTATTCAAGAACTTGTCATTGATCGACATCATCAGCAAGTCCCCGTTAGGCTTTACGAGCCTATATGCTCCACTGAAATATAATAATTCCACTACAATTGGCCCTTTCCATTTTGTTAGGAATTTCCTTTTGCTTTTATGTGTCATGACATAGGACTTCTCACACCTAGAACTAGGTCACCAACTTGAAACACCCTTTCTTTTACCTTTTTTAAAGCCTTTAGAAATGCGGGCTTGGTATAGCTTAATATGTTGTTGAGCTATTAGGTGTCTCTCATCAAGTTCCTTCAACTCCTGTAACCGCAAGCAATCATTGTCTTCAGTTGTCAATTATTGGATGGAGCAATTCGAAGAGATGGAATTTGGATCTCCAAGGGAAGAACTACTTTGCTTCCATAGAACAAAAAATGGCATACTGTCGGTTGGAATCCGTATAGTAGTATGATACACCCAATGACATTCACCAAGATTTTTATTTCAATCATATCTAATAGACAGAATAAACTTTTTGAGTAGATTGATTATCGTCTTGATGAAAGCTTTAGCTAACCCATTGACCGCAGGATTATATACAATTAAAGCTTTGCTTTGTATCTGATTCTTATCACAGAACCGATAAAATGTATAACTTGCAAACTGAGGGCCACTAACATGGATAATCCTTTGAGATAGTCCGAAGCGATAAATGACATAGAGTTTAACGAAGCTAATTATATTGGATGTCTCCACTTCAATGAGCAGTATTGTAATGCCTAGTCCTAAAATATGTAGTACTAGATAACATACATTTCAGCCGCATAATAAATATAAGTAAGTTGTAAATGCTGTATGTAGATAGTCACGGCTTACTAAATCTAGTCCACAAAATAAGGAAATAAAAATCATTAGTAAAAATGTCACTGTACAAACTGCTAGGTGGAAACAAATCCACTACCAAGCCTTTAACTAGAAAAAAATAAATAATAAGTCAATGAATCTGTCAATCGCAGTAGAGATGATCAAAAGGGCAAGACATCTTTGATAGGAAAGAGTAGGTCATGATCATGGCTGGTACTCCTGCAGAAACTTATGAACACCTACACCTGGAGAGATTACCAGGTCCTCAGAGAGACATAACCAGATACATAAAAACATGTCATATAACTGGATATAACTGCTCAATAGTAATTCGGACCACAACACGGTCCAGTATTAGATCATCGAAGTAGTGAACCACACCTATAACCAAACAAGGACAAGGGATGGCACACTATTTCGCTATAAAATATTTTTCCATGCCCTGATCAGGCATAAGTACATAAACCATACATAGAAAGTATGTATACCTAAACGGATAAATGTCACCATATAATTCTATATAAAACATGCACTTTTGAAGACAACGTTCCATGCAGGGTTTTAAGATCAAATAGTAAATGCATGGCACATTAGCGTTTCGACTGAGTCACTAGTGCCATCTAAAGAAAAAGTAATGGTGGCAGTAAGTAGCACTCATCTGAGTCAGTATCGACCAATAAACATGTGTAAAAATAAATAGTAGCCCCAACGCTGATAGTTGTCCCTTCCCTCCCCATGATACTATAAATATGTCATCTCCATAATACAGAAACATGAGTCATCTCCACGACACAGTTAATCCCTAATAACTGCCAAATCTTCTAACAAGCATATCTAATGGAAGTTATCACCAATCGTACGGCCTGTACGTGTCACGCCCCAGTCCTAAAAGATAGGGACTAACACGTGATAAGACCAACTGTTACATACTCAAGGATGAATCCAATCTATAGAACCTCAAGTAATGCACATAAGCTGTTTAAGATAGGGTACAACATGATAAGTTAACTATATTTCAATCCACAGTTAATGATCTCAAGTGGGGACCAAGTGCGTTAATGCTGATCAAATTTTAATATACTGATGCCACTTGAATATAAATATAAGAATAGACAATTTGTAATAAAGTTGGCCAAACCTTGATACAATCATCTGAACAAGCTAATAAAAAAAGTAAAGTTTTTAAAACTAAGCTATACAGTTGAAGATGTCATCATAAAATGTAGAAGATGAAAGAGCGATAAAAGTACCACTACCTATACCTGAATCCTGGAGAAATAATCGTCCATCAATCTATCCTTCTATCCTAGCAGTCTCAACAAATGCCTGGAGAGATCACTAGGTCCTCAAAGGACATAGCAAGACACATAATATACAAGTCTACTTTGATAGTAATAACATGCAAGGATGAATATGAAATAGTGCAAGAAAGTAAAGATTGAAGAAAGTATAGTACAAGATGTAAAACATAAAAAATGGCATGCCATCAAGAATCATGCTGATAAACATGACTACAGGCAAATCATGGAAAAAATAATAACTCCATGGGAGCTAACACCCCTATAGATCGCAGCTCAATGGGGGCTTAGAACCTATAGTAAGTCTCTATCACAGCTCGACAGGAGCTCACAATAGAGAGTGGTCAAGTACAGTCATTGTCTATATAACAAGGTCCTCGCCTAGAACTATGGGTCAAACAAGTTAAATCAAGTCAACAAATCAAGTCCAGGTCAATCATGTCAAGGGAACCTGTGAAGAGTCAAAGGTAGCAAAAGTTTCAAAATTTCTGAGAGCATTAGAATTATTGAGAGCATTAGAATTCTTAGAGCCTAACCGTTAACTCTTCTTAAGGGCATATTTCAAGACATGTACATTATCATATAAAATTTCTTAGTGACATTTATACAAATACTTGGCATGTGTTGGTATCTTTTTGATGTACATGGAGGCGACAACACAACAACATATATTACAACACAGAACAACTTTGTCGTGTTGTACAGTTCAACATGTAAAACACAAGGATGCATGCAAATATATATAAGTAGAACTAGTTAAAATTTCAACACTAAAATCATAGAAAGTTTCTCAATTAGTAAATTTCAGACACGAACCTTAAGAACTCAAAGATGATGACTGATCTGCTAGCTATCTGTCCTCCTCGAGCGGTTTCAGCTTCGTAAGGGGAAAGACTACTGCAATTGTGGGATAGAAGACATTGAGGTGGGTTGAGAGTACAAGAATTTTAGGGTTGAACACCATTTAAGGATAGAAAAATATACATAGAATTGAGGGAGAAGCCATACCTTCTTCTTCAATCGTTTTTGGGGGGATGAGAGTTTTTTTTGGGGGGCATTGTTGCTTTTAAGACCATGGCGCAAGTGGTTCTTCGTGTGAAAAAAGAGAGGGTGAAATCAATTTTTCCTTTGGAAAAGGGGGGTAGGGGAAATATGCTAGCGGAAGATTTCGTGGAGATTAGGGGGAGGGAAAAGCTACGGCTTCTACTTTGGATGCACCCACTAGGCATTAAGGCTTATGCTCATCTTTATTGCTTTCTTATGTTAGCCTATCGGATGTATAATTTTCTATGGAAAAGGGGTTGGGGGAGATTATATTTATGGACAATTTGGTTTTCATATATAAGAATATGCAAATCCGGTTATGACTTGGTGAATATTTGACCTAAAATTTTGTTATACTTAATCCTATTACCGGTTTGGACTAGGTCAATATTTGAAAAAAAAAATACTAAAATCCTATTATGATTTAAATAACGATATCAAAAGAATACCGAAATTTTCATCTTCTGCCAAATGTGATCAGAATATTTTGTTTATTTATATTTTTTAATTAATTAATTTTTTGTTACAAGGAAATTTTTTTGTCTAATACTTTTATGTGACGTAAAATTATTTGGTAACTAAAAAAAACCTTAAGTGACAAGAAAAAAAAATCTATCTTGTGACAAATACTTTTATGTGATGTTATTTATTTTTTTGTAACTAAAAGAAAACTTTAAGTGACAAGTATTTTCACTTGTCACCCACGAACTAAGTCAAAATTAAAATTTTATTTTTTGACAGCATTGGGTGACAACCAATAAAAACAAAGTCACTAAATGATTTAATTTTGTAACGATAAACAATAGTTGTCATAGAATCAAATTATTAGTGACCATAGAAATTATTTGTCACAGAAATATCCCTTTTAATGACAAGTTTTATACTTGTCACAAATTACTTGTCACAGAAACTCGAATTTCTTGTAGTGACCTAAGAATACATAATGATAAATCACAAGGCGCTTGTGCAGAAAAGATAAAAGTAACAAGTAAAAGCAGAAAATAGAAACAAACTTTGTGCACGTATAAGAAGAAAATAACAGTGGTAACAAGAAAGTAACACAAAGATGAATCAGAGGAAGTATGTGATCAAGTAACACAAAAAAGTAACAGCAATATAAGAAATACATGTAAAAACTATAAAGTACGACAAGGTGTACTTGCATGTTGTAGACTGGATCACGTCCAAATAAGCAACTCATCAAATCAATTAGTCACGAAAGCCAAACTTCCACAAACGTCTCTCGATGCTGAAATAGTCATCACCAACATTCTCGGTATAAGAAAAATGTCTAAATTTGACTACACACAAGTCTAATTATGGACACATGGATAAAATGGCAATTTTGGGTCAAAACGATGACCGCCATTGAACTCGCTTGCCATCGAAAAGCGTGACAGAACCTATGGTCTCTAAAGTCGACAGATTGTACAACTACGGGTCTAGTTTTTTTATACGAACTCAACAGTATGTCTAGTTTTTGATTCTGATGAGCCGTGCACAAAATTGTCCATTGAATCAGATCGTAGGCCTGCCAAAACGACAATCCGATTAATTATCTCAGAATCTGACCAAACTTGGCTCACAGGAAAAAAAAATGATACGAGTCCAATGGTGCCAATTTCGTCGTAATGTGATGAACATGCACAGAGTAATTATGATTTTTGCAATATAGCATATACGATATTCTTCAACCGATACGCCTGAAATTCGTCTCGCACACGCAACCAATTTGTGTTCCATCAAATTCTATACGTCCACAACATCCATAAGCACCTTTCGATGCTCTTGGGTTGCGACAAAGTCGCCCGATTTGGCAGAACGGACCCCGTATGGGCCGTAACGATAAAATTTTAGGTTTTAGAACTGATTTTATTAAGAAACTAATGACCAGAAAATTACGAATGAATATTTATTGTAATGCCGTTCATGTTGGCTACAACTTTTTCCACGTAGAATTTTAGAATTCTCGATATCCGATCCGAAAATCGGCTTCCAAAACAGCTTACTGGGATAGTTTTTAACGTCCAGAAATAGTATTTTTTTCTTGATTTTGGAAGTCGACTTTCGTCACGCACATCGCGAATTAGAGAAAACTACCTAATAGGTTTTGAAGGTGATTAGGTTGGGTACATACTGGCGTAATTCATTTGTGAAATGGATAAACGTGGAGGGAGAAAACATGATGCAAAGTTGGTGTCGTTGGCTGAACTATTGCTATTGCACTTGCTGTCTACTGTTGCCGCTGCGCTGTATGCGTGTCATCCGGTGGCCAGCGGTGACCCAAGCAGCACGCGCACGGCTTGATGTCAGCCAGGGGTCGCCGCTGGTCGAGAGGATTTAGGCTTAGGGTTTGGTTTTTTTTTTTTAATTTTCCCCATATATATATATATATATATATATATATATATATTTTATATATATATATATAAATATATATATATATATATATATATATATATATATATATGAAAAATTTATGAAATGCCCAAAAAATGAAAAAGTTTTATGAAAAACCCACCACACAATAACATTTCATCGCGTGCCCAGAATTAGCAAAAAATATATAAAGGGGGTTTCGAATAACCTTTTTGCCCTTCCTTCTAATTAATTGAAAACACCCACGAAACTACTCTTAAAAAATGTTTTGATACTTTCGCTTCTTTCATACGCTGCTCACTTTCGAATCTAGGTTTTCTTCTAAAAAATCTTCAAACCTTACTTCAAAAACTCGTCGAAAAGGTCGACAAACGGTAAAACTGTTAAAACGGAGGTCCAAACTTCATTTTTTTCAATTCTAAAATTTCGAAAGGCCGACTGACGGAGAAGCGGTTAATCTCCGGCTCCTTGAAAATACGCTCCTTTTGCGATAAACCGGGCCTCATTTCGACCTCCCAGTCAAAAGTTATGGACCTTTAAAGTTTTAACTAGCCATACAATGTAGGAGAATGATCATTCTCCGTGGTAATATCGCAGAGAATGGCCATTCTCCGTGCTAAAACCACGGAGAATGGCCATTCTCCTTGTTAAATTGACAAAGAATATCTATTATCCGTGTTAGAATGACGGAGAATGGCCATTCTCCATCAATTTAACAAGGATAATGGCCATTCTCCGTGCTAAAACCACGGAGAATGGTCATTCTCTATGCTAAAACCACGGAGAATGGCCATTCTCCTTGTTAAATTGACCAAGAATAGCCATTCTCCATGTTAAAATGACGGAGAATGGCCATTCTCAGTCATTTAATTACATAGCCATTCTCCGTCATTTTAACACGGAGAATGCCCATTCTCCGTGGTTTTAACACGGAGAATGACCATTCTCCGTTATTTTAACATGGAGAATGGCCATTCTCTATCATTTTGACATGGATAAGGCCATTCTCCATTATTTTAACACGGAGGATGGCCATTCTCCATGGTTTTAACACGAAGAATAACCATTCTCCGTCATTTTAACACGGAGAATGGCCATTCACCGTTATTTTGACATGGATAAGGCCATTCTCCGTGGTTTTAGCACGGAGAATGGTCATTCTACGTGATTTTAACACGGAGAATGATGGAGAATAGTCGACAGAAACCTAAAACCTATTTTTTTGTGAAAAAAATTGTCAGGAACAAAAATTCATTCTTCTTTCAAAACGATGCTAACTCTTATGGAGAAGAAGAAGATCTTCTGTCCATAATTGACCTAATCGCCTAAAAACTTCAAATCTCTCCATGACGACGATGATGATGATGAGCGATGATTGGAGTTCGACTGAAGAAAAGCATAGTGAACTACGAACAATCTTTGCTATCTCTGTTGAAGATAAGAGCAATGGAATTCAAATCTCTCGTGAAGAAGAAGACGACGAAAATCACAATCCAAATCTGAGTTTGTGAAAAGGATAGTTATGGTATTATAAAGATAGCAATTTTGTAAATACAGAGCATCTAAAGGGAATCTTGGAATATTTAACGTGGAAATATATAATTCTAGGCATTTCATAAAACCCATCATGCGGGTGGGTTTTTTATACAAACCAACTCCGAAACTGGGTTTCTCAACAATTTCCTGATATATATATGTGTGTGTATAAGGAGAAGGGTGATCGGATAAGCAGGTTTTTTTTGGGGGTAGCACTGTGCTATATTATGTTTTTTTTGCTTTTGAATACTTATTGCTATTTATCTTATATTTTATTAATCCTTTCTAACAAAGAAAAACTTAATAAATAATTCAAATAAAAATCTAAAGATAATATAAAATATTTTGTACAATATTTCTTTCATATATTTTATATCTATTTCTTTTCTATATAAATTATACAATAAGAATGAAATCTAAAGTATTTTTAAAATGCTCCTTATTTATAAATGATAAAATCTAGTAAATATTAAAAAATATTATATATATATATATATATATATATATATTTATATATATATATATAAACAATTATTAATAAAACTTTGTATCTAAACTTATATAAATATAATTTATAAATAAAACTTTTATATAATTATCTATCTCACTCTATATATGCATATGTATAAATTTATATACACAAAAGTATATGTATAGCCTAGCAATCCCCAAATATATAAAAAGGACTTTTTAAGAAAATTGTTATCATTTTTCGAAATAAAATATAATTTATAGCAATAACCGATATGTTATATATGACAATCCTTATAAAAATATTTCACTAACCATTAAAAATAGTTAAGCCATTAGTAGGGGTTATTCTTTGACTTGACTTGTTTTCCTAGATGGGACGCAGCTACGGCTAAGCCTTTCCTACCATGGCAAATACACTAGTCAAAACACACAACTATATTAGCCGTACCAAAATTCCTAATCGATATGCATCTCAAAACTTAACCATGACTTCGGCCATATATACTATTTGATAAAATATTTTAAAATCCTAAAATCACTATTTAAATCAAATAAATATTAAAAAAAGTTATAAAATTTCTAGGGGCTTATATTCTATCCTCCTTAAAAGAATTTCGTCCTCGAAATTAAAAATAATGCTCACTAATAAAGAATCATGTTAGTGTAACTAAGGATTGTTCAAAGGGGTACACTATGCCACTACAGTCTCTCCATAATAGTATGATTAAGAATCCATCCCTTCTAGTCTATAGGAGCCATGCAATACTTACCATTACGCCTAAACCTTCTATGGTTGTTTACTGGATAATGAGATATGTTACTGCTATACCATGCTCACATATGCCAAATTGGCAAGCACTTATATATATATATATAAAATATATATATATATATATATATGACAGTGCTTAAGGGTGAATCATCGGGATACTTTCATGGCTATCGAGGGGTTCGGCAAGGAGATCCCCTATCTCCGGCATTGTTCATCATTGCTGCGGAGGTTTTGTCCCGAAGTATTAAGACTCTGCTAGACATTCCTTCGTTTTATCACTTCTATTCACCTAGTAGTTGTCCGGCTGTGACACACCTGGCGTATGCGGATGATGTTTTAATTTTTGCTGCTGAAAATGTAGGCTCCATTCGTTCTTTGAAGGACATGCTATCAAGATATGAAAAAGCCTCTGGTCAATTTATTAATCCGCACAAATCGTCTCTATATGTTCATCCAACATTCCCTGTCACTGGAGCGGTTGAGTTGCGGGAGATTACGAGATTTCAGTTTTCTAATCCCCCTTTTTCTTACTTGGGATGTCCTCTTATGTCAGGAAGAAAGAATGCTGGTATGTTTGAAGAGCTTATATCAAAAATTAGAAATAGAATTGAAGGATCGAAGCAAAGGCTATTATCATATGGAGGTAAGCTAGTTCTTCTCAAATCCGTTCTTACTTCTATTCCAATGTATACATTAGCTGCTTGTAATCCGCCGAGAGCAGTTATCAAGCAACTCGAGAATATGTTCTCTTGATTTATTTGGCGATCTTAAGAAGGCATGTATAAGCATTCTTGGCTTGGTTGGCATAAGATGGCTAAACCATATGATGAAGCAGGTCTTGGACTTCGTAGCATGGATGAAATAATCAATTCATTTTCTGCTAAATTATGGTAGAAATTCAAATCTCAGGAGAGTCTTTGGACATCATTCATTAAAGTAAAATAATGCAAATTTGCTAGTCTTGATACAGTCCTAGCTAACTCCAATGCATCTCCTATTTGGAAGAGGCTGCTTCATGGTAGGCATATTGCTAATCATCTCATCGTTAGTGATCCCAATGATCAGGACAGATGGCGATGGAGCCCTTCATGAAGTGGTTTGTTTTCAGTCTCCTCGACCTATAGGCATACCAGAGTTCCTCACACTCGTCATCCAGATTTTACACATGTTTGGAATACTTGTATTCCGATAAAATGGCCAGTTCTTGCTTGGCGTCTTCTACATGACAGGCTTCCAACTGATGATAACGTCCAATTATTGGGATATCAATTGGCTTCACAATGTCACTGTTGTATCAAGCCTCAGCAGGAAACCATTGCGCACATATTCTTAGGTGGGGATTTAGCTCAAATGGTCTGGAGTTTACTACAAAACGAATTCTCGATGAGATGTGCTGGCCCGATGATCCGTAGGCTCAGAAGATGGTAGAGACGACCGTTGCTTCACTTAAAGGAGATCGTGGTAGGAGCTACATTGTGGGTTATGTGGAAAAACAGAAACAAGTGGCGCTATGGGGGGTACAATTTCACTGATTATCAAGTTCTTGTTGAAATCAAAAGACAGGTTCGAAAGGCTATGGTTCGATGTAACCATGTGAAGACTCTCCCTTCATTTTTGGCTTAGTGTTCTTGATGTATTTTGGACTTTATTCTCCAGCTTGTAACCTGAACTGGTACTCAAATGTTTATGAATAAAATTATAGTGTTCGTCTAATATATATATATATATATATATATATATATATACATATATATATATATATATATATATATATATATATATATATATATATATATATATATATTCATTTTTGGCTTAGTGTTCTTGATATATTTTGGACTTTATTCTCCAGCTTGTAACCTGAATTGGTACTCAAATGTTTATGAATAAAATTATAGTGTTCGTCTAATATATATATATATATATATATATATATATATATATATATATATATATATATATATATATATATATATATATATATATATATTTATATATATATATATACACTGATAATCAAGTTCTTGTTGAAATCAAGACAGGTTCGAAAGGCTATGGTTCGATGTAACCATGTGAAGACTCTCCCTTCATTTTTGGCTTAGTGTTCTTGATGTATTTTGGACTTTATTCTCCACCTTGTAACCTGAGTTGGTACTCAAATGTTTATGAATAAAATTATAGTGTTCGTCTAATATATATATATATATATATATATATATATATATATATATATATATATATATAAAAATATATATATATATATATATATATATATATATATATATATATATATATATATATATAAAATATATATATATATATATATACATATATAAAAAAAATATATATATATACACATATATACATATATACATATATAAAAATATATATATATATATACACATATATACATATATATATATATATATATATTTTTTTTATATACATATATATATATATATATATATATATATATATATATATATATTTATTTACATATATACATGTATATATATATATATATATATATATATATATATATATATATATATATATATATATTATATATTTACATATATATATATACATATATATATATATATATATATATATATATATATATATACATATATATATATATATATATATATATATATATATGTCTAGTCTAACTCATCCCTATATACTCTACACTCTATCCCCAGATCGACATCATGGTATAATCTATCATCCCGTATCCTTTTAATAGGATTCTCCTTAGTAAGATTTTTCAGGCCACTGTCCAGTATAACTACATTTCTTGAACTATGACTACTATAATGATTTCTACATTGTTCAAGCGAAACTTCCTCTGCCTCGATGCAACCATAAAATCTCTATAAGGTTCTGTATCTATCCTAAGTACAGTGCCTATGGACTTTCGAATCATTTTCACTATAGTCTCCCATATTGGTGATCACACTCTAAATCGTATCTAATTCAAAAATTCTACTAGATATTCTCGCAAGTTACTACATTCCTTTCGATTGATAACAATATCTTATTTTGCTTAATAATCCAAGTTAAGTGTGCTATACTTCTACCCCATCTCTATCTAATTAATGGTAAAATTGCAGAATGGTTGCAATCCATTGCTCCTATAGTCTTTCATTGGATTAAGTCAACTATATGAATTCTATGCTGCCAGTCTAATCCACTCTGTCTATCTAATAGAGACATCTATCCTTTCTTTATAACCTTAATTAATTAATCCCGCTTAAGATGTTCTAACGCTACCTTCTATCTTATGATAAATTACAATCCAAGGAGTGTCAAACACGAGCATTCGTCCTTCCGAAATAGGAAAATACGAGAATTTATGGTAAGGAGTTCAAGAAAGCTGATCGAATGCAATTTTTGACTTCCAAGGGCGATATAGGAAATCAAAAGAATTTTCAAAGCACTTGTGGACTGAGATCCTAATATACTATCCTTTCGTAGGCCTGCTCGGTATGGTAACGTAACCAAAATGGCTAACTCGACCTGTGCGTGCCACCCAAAAAAACTTATCACGCCCCAGTCCCAAAAGTCATGGGAGTGGCAAGTAACATGGACAACTGGTACATACTCAAGGGTGAATCCAATCTATACCCTTAAGTAATGCATGTAAGTTATCTATGATAGGGTACAACATGGCAAGTTAACTATATCTTAATCTACAGTTAATGATCTCAAGTGGGAACCAAATGCATTAATGCTGATCAAATAGTAATATACTGATGCCACTTGAATATCAATACAAGAATAGACATTTTGTAATAAATTTGGCCAGACCATAATACAATCATTTAAAAAAGCTCATAACAAAAAGTTAAGCTTGTAAGACTAGGATATACAGCTGAAGATATCATCATAAAATGTAAAAGACGAAAGGACGATAAAAGTACCACTAGCGATACCTGAACCTTGGAGGTATAATCGTCCACCAATATATCCTTCTATCCTAGCAGTCTCAGCAAATACCTAGAGAGATCACCAGGTCCTCAGGAGACATAACAAGACTCATAATATACAAGCGTACTTTGACAGTAATAAAATGCAAGAAAGGATATAAAATAGTACAAGAAAGTAAAGACTGAAGAAAGTATAGTACAAGAAAGAAAACATAAAAAATGGCAAGTCGTCGAGAATCGTGCTGATAAACGTGATTATAGGTAAATCATGGTAAAATCGTAACTCGGTAGGAGCTGACGGCTCTATAGATCGTAGTTCGGTGGGGGCTCACAACCTATAGTAAGTCTCTATCACAGCTCGGTGGAGGCTCAAAATAGAAAGTGGTCAAATATAGTCATCGTCTATAACAAGGTCCTCGCCTAGAACTACGGGTAAAGCAAGTCAAGTCAAGTCAACAAGTCAATTCCAGATCAATCATGTCAAGAGAACCTGGCCTAAGAATACGTAATGATAAATCACAAGGAGCATATGCACAAAAGATAATCAGAACAAGTAAATGTAGGAAATATATACAAACTCCATGCACGTATAATGAGAAAATGAAGTGATAACGAAAAAGTAACACTAACCTGAATTAGAGGAAGTATGTGATCAAGTAAGATAGAAAAGTAACAAAAATATTGGAAATACATGTAAATACTGTAAAGTATGTCAAGGTCTACTTGCATGGTGTAGACTCGATCACGTCCAAATAAGCAACTCGTTAAATAAATCAGCCACAAAAGCAAAACTTCCACAAACGTCTACGGATGCTAAAACAGACATCAACAACATTCTCGGTATAAGAAAAATGTCTAATTTTGACAACCCACAAGTCCAATTCTTGACACAGGAGCAGAACGGTAATTTTGGTTCAAAATGGTGTTCGCCATTGGACCTGCTTTCCACCGAAAAGTGTTAGAACATGTGCTCTCTAAAGTCGAAAGTTATATACCTATGAGTTTAGTTTTTTTATACGAACTCAACGGTATGTTCAATTTTCGATTCTGATGAGTCGTACAAAAAATTGCCTGTAGAATCAGATTGTGGGCCCGCCAAAATGGCGATCCAGTCAACTATCTCAAAATCGAACCAAACTACGAGTCCAATGGTACCAATCATTAAATCAATAATTGAGTTTAAAACTGAACATCTAGCCTATTTCTAGGCTCTATGGCTTTCTAGGTCTTGGTTACTCTATAGGTTGTCCTATGCTAAATTCCTATGTTCATCTCTAAGGCATATACCCAATTCTAAGATTTACACATTCCACCAAAATCTATGCATAATCAAATTTTCCATGTGATATATTATAGCTTGCCAATAAGTCCCATATGCCTATTTACCTTACTTGCATCCTATAATATGATATCTCTATGATACCTATGATACCATACCTATTCATGCCGCTATAGGACACATGGATATCTATGTACCCATATCCTTATCATAAAATTATATTATCTATTAATATATCTATACCGATATACCTATACATCTATACACTCTAACAATTAGAACTTACTTTACAAACACCCACATGCATATACCCACATGTTACCTATATGCATATCAAAATTACCTATTTTATACCCCTACACACACTAGACTATTCCTGCACATGTGTATACACACTCTCACATCTGTGGCCAGTTCACAAAACTACACACACACTGGTACACACAGGTTAGCATCCCCCCCGACATGTACATTGATACATGGATGCATCTGTGCACAGACCACTAAACATGTTCAGTCCATAACTGAACACACACACAAATATTGCACTCACTCACAGGTGGTACACACACATGATTTGCATACTGTCTATGCATGTGCACACTACACTAGGTAGCCATGCACATCTGCACACTTAGATATTACGGTACACACTAGGTTACCTACCTATCAGACTGAATACATAGGTTTTCTTACCCCTATAAATACCATACATTTGTCCTGTACAGAGAAGTAAAAATCTATATGTTGCACTTAGATACCCCCAGGTTTGATACTCACAAAGGGCTCAAACCCCTCACCACTCTAGCACATCGAATGTAAAACCCCTAATCTACCTATTGTCTGGCACATGAATGTAATCATCTTCACATATATGCTCACACAGAAAAATCCCTCCACTGCCCGCATGAACTGCACACATGCACACATATTTCCTGCTACTACACATCTGTACACGATTACGCTCTCTACTAGCTCTGTGTGTTACTGCTGCCCAGTTCCCTATAGGATTACCTACTGATACATGTTTCCTACACACTGTCTTTAAACACACACTCTCTACGTTGGTCTAAACCCGATACACACATTAAAACCCAAGTTTTTACATAGGCATATACTTTCTACACTAGTACACAAAAACACTCTCTCAATTAGACACACACTACTACCTAGGTCAGTCCCAGGACATTGATCCCCCCTCACGCACACACTCATACACACAACACAGATCCTATGTCTAATAGGACATGTATAGGTCTGTCCCCACTTTTACTGGACATAACACACAGCTGTAACTATTGCCCACACATACACATATATGTGTGGCACATAACCTGCACACATACATTACTCAAACAAGGGTTTCCTCGCTCTATTACACCTGTGACACTCATTGGTTCTACATATTGTTCCCTGCTATTTATTGAAACAAGCCCCTTTACCAAAAACACCCTTTGCATCTACTGCTATGCACAGGTGCCTAATCTCCCCCTACTACTACCTAAGACAGCACCCTCTACCTTAGTTGTTCACTGCACAAACACCTACATATCCCCATAATCCTCGGCATTCCTAGAGCACCTATACTACTACCAACTTCCTATGCATAGAGTGCTCAAATCCTATGCTACATCTGCTGCTAATGCCTATGGCCACTGTTGCAGATTCTACTCTCCACTTGTATATAAAAACTGTACCTATACTCCCAAGTTAAATAGTCTCTTATATATAAACACCTACTCCTTGATGTTACGAATAGTAATTGACACAAAATTCTCAAATTAAGGTACCATATTTTTCCCTAAAAATGCCCACGTATGGCATTATAGACTGCACCTCTATGCACCGACTGCCTTGTATCCATATTGCCTAGTGTAGTTGCCCAACTGCTACAGAATTTATGCTGCATACCCAATTCCTAACTGCTACACTCTCTAATTTCTGCATACAAATCCTCTATCGTCCTTTGGATATACTTATGTCTACCCATTACACATATTGTCACACCATAGACATTTCCTATTCTAAATCATGTGCACACATATCACATATATATATAGTATCATACATATTCATGTATTTGCATACATAATGTATACATGGTAATCTAGCACTCTAATATAGGGCAACTTCATGATGCCAAATTGGCATCATAGATACTCAGGCACATTACCCCATTTACATATACACACATATACATATATATTCACACACACATAGATTAACGAGCCCAATCATACTACACCGATTGACAACTAACTAATTACATATATATAACATATACAATATATGTAACATATACAATGTATATATAACATATACAATATATATGACACGGGAGATGTAGCAGTATGCCTTGACTAGTGTACTAGCCATGCCCGGGGAAACCTAGCCATAGGGATGTCGTAACTAGCAAAACCAGGCCAAGTTGTGACATGACCATTATAAATAGTTAATTATTCATTATTAATATTATTTGACGTTTAAGTGACCCGGTCGTACCGAACTAGTCAAACTGGACCCGAACTGAATCCAAGCCCAGGTAGGCATGTAGTGGGACCAATGTACGACCTTGTAGACATGTTTGGTAAGTGTAAGTATTTTGTATATATTTTCGGAATTGACAACTATTTTCTAAATATTGTTATAGGTAGATTATAGGCATTATTATTATTATTAAATAGGGCTTTACAGAATTTGTGACCTTCTGGAGCCATATAAGTAGGGTGCATGTTACATCCATCAGAAACGAGGTTTGGGCTATTTTAATTGTTATTAGGATTTTTATTTTAATATTACTTTGTTTTTATTAAATAATAATGATTTATATTTATTAAATAATTTACTTTATAAGTAATATGTATATATATGTGTATATAGATTATATATGGAAATGTGTGTATTTATAAATATTATATATGAATGCATTGGTACATATATTTGTGGTATACAGATACTAGGCATTACGTGTATATTAATGTATCTTATGTATATAAACTTCATAAATATTCTTATAGTTAATTAAAGTGTATATATATATATATATATTTTTAATTAAAGTGTATATATATATATATATATATTTATATATATATATATATATATATATATATATATATATATATATATATATATATATATATAATGGTAGCTTATTTAATAGACTCGTTTTATATAAGTATAATGTATGCTTATTGTCTGGTATATAGGTGTTTACCATATATGAATAAACATACAGGTAAATATATATAAATAGTTATATATAATATATCTTTATAAAACTAAAAGATTAATTAATATTTTAGTAATAAAATGGTTAAGTGCTAAATGAGCCCAACTGAGCAAAGAGGAAGTCCCAGGCCAGCGAACAGCACACACAGAACCAGCAAATCGAATATAGCATAGGCTCGAACCCGCAATCCAGCAGACGAATCATTCCATCCGATCCCACAAGCAGCAGAGGTCGAATTTTCTTCCCACAGTGCACCCGACATATTACTTGATATATATATATCAATCGAACGAAACAGAGAGGAGAGAATCGAGAAGGAGAAACTAAAACCCTAATCCTCTAATCGACCCTGGCCGTGGCCGCCAGCCCTGGCGACCTACCCTCCGCCGTGGCAACCGCCGCGAGTCGCCGGAGCCGGCCAAACCGATCGCGCACAGGAACCGAGCCGCACAGAGCAACAGCAACAATGGCAGGCCGAACCAACTTCGACGTAAGATTTTTCATCCCTCGCTTGATGGTTTTTCGAATTTCAAGATTCTACACATCGATAACCTATAGGTCTACACTTTCCTTTAATTAGTTTTTATTTTTTAGCACGGATCGATCAAGAAATCGACGCGAACATCGCCCAAAAACTGTTCTTAAACAGGACATATAGGTCAGTCCCAACCCCAACTTGGAAGGCCAGTCACGGCCAACCTACTGATATTTTCCAGAAACTAATTGAACACGATTAAAGTTAACATAACCAGGATCAAAAACGTAACTTATAGTTCTATTTTTCGATATGTGTGCATGAATTAAATTATTGACGAAGTTTACCGAAAAACTGCTTTCAAAACTAGAAAATTTGTCCGAGACGACGCGTGCCCCGTCAATCCAGGTGACATGGTCGCGAACAGAAGGCATTGAAAGGTGCATATCGGTTTTGTGGACGTGTGGGCTTTGACGGAATTCAAATTGGTCGCGTGTGTGCAACAAATTTGATGCATATCCGTCGAAATTTACCGTATCGTGCACTTTACAAATTTCTTAATTACTTTGTGCACGCTCGTCAGATCGAGACGAAACTTGTGCCAGCAGAACCGTATCATTTTTTTGGTCCTGTATGCCAAGTTTGGTCCGATTCTGAGACAGTGGAATCGGAACACCGTTTTGTGGGCCCCATGGTCCCACTCAACGGGCGATTTTGTGCACGGCCCGCCGGAATCCAACTTTGGACATACGGTTGGGTTCGTATCAGAAAACCGGATCTGTAGACATATAGTTTGATGACTTTGAAGACCATTGACTCTGGCACGCTTTTCGGTACAAAGCGTGTCCAACGGTGGACATCGTTTTTGCCCAAAATTACTGTTTTACCCCTGTTTCCAGAATTGGACTTAAGGACATACAATCCGAGCTAATTTGACTATTCTGAGACTGTTGGCATTGTTTATTTCAGCTTTCGGAGACAGTTGTGAGATTTGGACTTTTTGGCTTATTGGTTGACGGTTTGTTGTTGGTTCTTCGCGCTTCCACAAGGCAAGTATACCTTGCCTCCCTCTACAGTTTATTTACATGCATATTTCTATTATTATATAGTTTTACTAGTTGGTTATTTACATGTGATTCGTATATCGTGCTTGCTAGTATAGATATAGTCTATGTACATGGTTAGCCTTGTAGTTCGTATTGGATTGGTTCTCTCGTGTATCGTGATTGGGTCATGTCGTGTCTTCACTTGTGTCTTGACTGAGTCGTGTCTGCAAGTATATGTGAGTGAACTGCTATTCCTTGTTTTTTCCATAACCTGCGAGTCCACACACGGGGCGAGGGTTGTCCTTTGCACCTGCGAGTCCACAATCGGGGCGAGGGTGACTTGTCTTGAAACTGACCTGCGAGTCCAAAATCGGGGCGAGGGTTGGTATCCATTGATCTACCAGCAGTTTATTTATGCATACTTTATCCCGTATCCGAGTTCATAGTTACCTGTCAGTAGCCACATGTCAGTCTCCTATCTAGTTCATGTTTACACCCTGTATATATTATCGCATGATTAAATTGTTAGATAGGCATGTTTTATGTAGCTTGCTAGTCCTCTGAGGACCTGATGATCTCTTCAGGTTTAGCGATTGTATGGAGTTAGTTAGTAGAGCGGGATGGTGGAGGATTACGATCTATGATACTGGTATTTATTTGTGTTATTTCTTTATTATCTTTTCGTGCTTTATATTCTGTACCATGAAATACTTTGCTTATTTATAGACTCATATCATTCTTGGAGTCTAATCGAACAACATGCTAATGGGCTGCAGACCATGACCCAAACTTGTTCATTCTTGTTTATATGATTCATGTGGATTGAGATATAGTTTAGATTAGATATGATACCATGACCTTGACAGCTTATACGTACTCGAGTCGGGCTGGAGTCCGCTCGATACGTAGCTGGCTTGCTCACGAGCTCGCGTCCGAAAAGCGGGTGCGGGTCGTGACAAGTTTTTATTGTGGCCCATGCAGGTTAGAGCATATCGTACCGGTTACGTAACTGTACTGGTACGAGCCTGCGACCTTGACTAAACATTAGAAATCTCAATCCACACTGCCTTAAAAATTCTCCTACAAATTCTTTACGTCCTTAAAAACTCTATATTTGCTCTCAGTTATACTTCCTTGCTTCCTGTGCCATTGATTCTCGTCCCTTTTATTTCGGGGTGACGAATGATCGTGCTATCTAAGATTTATCAGAAATTCTTAATTTATAGTATAATATTGCTTGACTATTAAATATTGGTTGTTTATATATATGAGGGATTATAGGTACCATATATCCTAGATAGTCTTGGTAGAATTTTTAGTCACTAGTTAGAAGATTATATGATTTTAGTGACATGTGTTTCAAGAGAGTAGTGTGACCAAAGGTGGGTAGAAGTCCTCAAATATTCTTGGTTATAAAATATTTGTGAGAAATTAAATTTGAGGAGGTTAAGGTTAAGGTAGACTTTCTTTTTGAATTTTAACAATAGTTACGAATTAGAATTTCGAGGACGAAATTATTTTTAAGGTGGGTAGATTTGTAGCTCCCCTTTCCGAAAAATTTTGAAATAATTTTTTTCATTTTAATTATTTGATTTAAATGGGGATTTTACAATTTTTATAAATAATTATTTAGTTGATTATTACGGTAGATGACTCTAGCCATAGTTGAGTTTTGAAGTACTAGACGACTAGGATTTGTGGCACGGGAGATGTAGCAGTGTGCCTTGACTAGTGTACTAGCCATGCCCTGGAAAACCTAGCCATAGGGATGTCGTAACTAGAAAAACCAGGCCAAGTTGTGACATGACCATTATAAATAGTTAATTATTCATTATTAATATTATTTGACGTTTAAGTGACCCGGTCGTACCGAACTAGTCAAACTGGACCCGAACTGAATCCAAGCACAGGTAGGCATATAGTGGGACCAATGTACGACCTTGTAGACATGTTTGGTAAGTGTAAGTATTTTGTATATATTTTCAGAATTGACCACTATTTTCTAAATATTGTTATAGGTAGATTATAGGCATTATTATTATTATTAAATAGGGCTTTACAGAATCTGTATGACCTTCTGGAGCCATATAAGTAGGTTGCATGGTACATCCATCAGAAACGAGTTTTTGGCTATTTTAATTGTTATTAGGATTTTTTATTTTAATATTACTTTGTTTTTATTAAATGATAGTGATTTATATTTATTAAATCATTTACTTTATAAATAATATGTATATATATGTGTTATATATGGGAATGTGTGTATTTATAAATATTATATATGAGTGCATTGGTATGTATATTTATGGTATACAGATACTAGGCATTACGTGTACATTAATGTATCTTACTTATATAAACTTCATAAATATTCTTATATTTAATTAAAGTGTATATATATATATATATATATATATATATATATATATATATATATATATATAAAATATATATATATATATATATATATATATATATATATATATATATATATATATATATAATGGTAGCTTATTTAATAGACTCGTTTTATATAAGTATAATATATGCATATTGTATGGTATATAGGTGTTTACCATATATGAATAAACATACAGGTTAATATATTAAATAGTTATATATAATATATCTTTATAAAACTAAAAGATTAATTAATATTTTAGTAATAAAATGGTTAAGTGCTAAATGAGCCCAACTGAGCAAAGAGGAAGTCCCAGGCCAGCGAACAGCCCACAGAACCAGCAAACCGAATATAGCATAGGCTCGAACCCCCAACCCAGGAGACGAATCATTCCCCCCGAGCCCACAAGCAGCAGAGGTCGAATTTTCTCCCCACAGTGCACCCGACATATTAGTTCATATATATATATATATATATATATATATATATATATATATATATATATATATATATATATATATATATATCAATCGAACGAAACAGAGAGGAGAGAATCGAGAAGGAGAAACTAAAACCCTAATCCTCTAAGCGACCCTGGTCGCGGCCCCCAGCCCTGGCGACCTACCCTCCGCCGTGGCAACCGCCGCGAGTCGTCGGAGCCGGCCAAACCGATCGCGCACAGGTACCGAGCCGCACAGAGCAACAGCAGCAATGGCAGGCCGAACCAACTTCGACATAAGATTTCTCACCCCTCGCTTGATGGTTTTTCGAATTTCAAGATTCTACACATCGACAACCTATAGGTCTACACTTCTCTTTAATTAGTTTTTATTTTTTTTAGCACGGATCAATCAAGAAATCGATGCGAACATCGCCAAAAAACTGTTCTTAAACAGGACATATAGGTCAGTCCCAACCCCAACTTGGAAGGCCAGTCACGGCCAACCTACTGATAGTTTCTAGAAACTAATTGAACACGATTAAAGTTAACATAACCAGGATCAAAATGCAACTTATAGTTCTGTTTTTCGATATGTGTGCATGAATTAAATCATTGACAAAGTTTACCGAAAAACTGCTTTCAAAACTAGAAAATTTGTCCGAGACGACGTGCGTCCGTCAATCCAGGCGACGTGGTCGTGAACCAAAGGCATCGAAAGGTGCGTAACGGTTTCGTGGACGTGTGGGCTTTGACGGAATTTAAATTGGTCGCGTGTGCGCGACGAATTTGATGCGTATCCGTCGAAATTCACCGTATCGTGCACTTTGCAAATTTCTCAATTACTTTTTGCACGCTCGTCAGATCGAGACGAAACTTATGCCAGCAGAACCGTATCATTTTTTTTGGTCCTGCATGCCAATTTTTGTCCGATTCTGAGACAGTAGAATCAGAACGCCGTTTTGCGGGCCCCACGGTCCCACTCAACGGACGATTTTGTGCACGGCCCGTCGGAATCCAACTTTGGGCATACGGTTGGGTTCGTGTCGGAAAACCGGATCCGTAGACTTGTAGTTTAACGACTTTAGAGACCATTGACTCTGGCACGCTTTTCGGTGCAAAGCGGGTCCAACGGCGGACATCATTTTTGCTCAAAATTACCGTTTTGCCCCTGTGTCCAGAATTGGACTTAAGGACAGGCAATCCTAGCTAATTTGACTATTCTGAGACTGTTGGCATTGTTTATTTCAGCTTTCGGAGACAGTTATGAGATTTGGACTTTTTGGCTTATTGGTTGACGGTTTGTTGTTGGTTCTTCGCGCTTCCACCAGGCAAGTATACCTTGCCTCCCTCTACAGTTTATTTACATGCATATTTCTATTATTATATAGTTTTACTAGTTGGTTATTTACATGTGATTCGTATATCGTGCTTGCTAGTATAGATATAGTCTATGTACATGGTTAGCCTTGTAGTTCGTATTGGATTGGTTCTCTCGTGTATCATGATTGGGTCGTGTTCGTGTCTTCACCTGTGTCTTGACTGAGTCGTGTCTGCAAGTATATGTGAGTGAACTGTTATTCCTTATTTTTCCCACAACCTGCTAGTCGACACACGGGGCGAGGGTTGTCCTTTGCACCTGCGAGTCCACAATCGGGGCGAGGGTGACTTGTCTTGAAACTAACCTGCGAGTCCACAATCAGGGCGAGGGTTGGTATCCATTGATCTACTAGCAGTTCATTTATGCATACTTGATCCCGTATCCGAGTTCATAGTTACCTGTCAGTAGCCACATGTCAGTCTCCTGTCTAGTTCATATTTACACCCTGTATATATTATCGCATGATTAAACTGTTAGATAGGCATATTTTATGTATCTTGCTAGTCTTCTGAGGACCTGATGATCTCTTCAGGTTTAGCGATTGCATGGAGTTAGTTAGTAGAGTGGGATGGTGGAGGATTACGATCTATGATACAGGTATTTGTTTGTGTTATTTTTTTATTATCTTTTCGTGCTTTATATTCTGTACTATGATATACTCTGCTTATTTATAGACTCATATCATTCTTGGAGTCTAATCGAACAATATGCTAATGGGCTGCAGACCATGACCCATACTTGTTCATTCTTGTTTATATGATTCATATGGATTGAGATATAGTTTAGATTAGATATGATACCATGACCTTGACAGCTTATACGTACTCGAGTCAGGCAGGAGTCCGCTTGATACGTAGCTGGCTTGCTCACGAGCTCGCGTCTGAAAAGCGGGTACGGGTTGTGATAGCACGGCTTCGTAAAGATAGAATTTGCCGACATCGATCCCTTCAAAGGGGTTGAATCCTACTATTCGGATTCCTGTCTGTACGAGAAATCGAAAAGGCACTTGATCAAAGAGGATGCTCAAGAGCAGACGGAGGCTACAATGGGATCAGAAGAACCTCTGAAGATCCATCTCCAGTCCCACAAACTAGGCAGGACTGCACCTCTTGTAGCAACTCTGCGTAAAGAAGCAACTAGTCTCCTGGTGCTCACCGCACCAAAGGAGCAAATGGTTATCCGACTTCCAAGGTCTAGCCAAGGGCCGAGACCCACTGGGGAGCCGCTGACAATCAGACTGCCAAGAGCCGGCCAACAACAATCAGAAGAGATCAATCCTTCTGTTAAGTCGATGATCATTCGTCTTCCCCGGATAAGTCGACAGCCAAGCGCTAAGCCAGGGACCGCTAGTGAGCCAACGACTCTACGTCCAGCACCAAGTGCTAAGCCAGGGACCGCCAGGCACCAATGACCCCACGTCTTGCACCACCTGTGGAACCTTTGATGATCAAGCTGCCCAGGTCACCCTCCCAGTCTTTATTAATATAGGGGGTGGCTGAAGAGGACCTAGAGCTAGCCAAATATGTGGCTGCGCATACTGATGTTCCTTCTGCTGATGATGTAATACCACCAGAAAAGATACCTTATTTTATCAATAAAGGGCTATCTTTGAACTACCTCGAGCTTAACAAGCTCCGTATAATGTATGCTATAGAACACGGTATAGGCACCAACTTACACACACAATTGACGAATGTCTATACCACGAACCAACTTACTCCCGTGGAAGGTGCTTGCTTCATAGTCGAGGGAGAAGATCACCCAATCATCTTCGGCTGAAAGAATGGTCAACAGTCCTTCAGGCCAGAGGAAGTCGATCTCGAACCCGACACCGGGTGACTACCTCTTTATCTATATAGCTCCCGCTCCAAGTACCTCATGCAAAAACAAGGGTATGATATGGAGGCTACGCCAAGCATGAACTACGGTACCGACCGACGATTGCCTTTGCAATTGCCAGTCCCGGCTGGAAAACTATGAGATTATTATAACAAGACCAGACGTAGTCTAGGCTATGTTACACCTGCAACAACTCCCGAGAGCTCGGATGAGAAATGCGAATGGCATTCACATTCGACTGGATCACCCACTTTTTGATTCAGATGTCAGCATCGGGGACGTACTCAGGCAAGCTTGGTCTGTTAACATGGCATTTGCTGACGCATACGAAGAAGACGAAGACATACCCGAGCTACTGGAGTTAGAGCCTTAGGTCCAACAGCTAGATGCATAATGGGAGAAGCGTTTCGAACAAAGAGATCCCCCTACTGAAGATGAGGTCATGCAAGTTGACCTCGATGATGAATCCTATTCAAAGCCAATCTTCGTCAGCAAAAGCCTGACGGACGAAGAACGGGAGTCGTTATTATAACTTGTCAGAGAGTACATTGACGTGTTCTCCTGGAGCTATGAAGACATGCTAGGGCTAAACCCCGAGGTTGCACTCCATAAGCTCAACATTCATTCGAACGCAAAGCCTGTCAAGCAACAGCAACGACGGTTCCGTCCAGATATCATGAATTCCATCGAAGCTGAGGTGAACAAACTAATAGCCAGCGGCTTCATCCGTAAGGAACAACATCCCGACTGGGTCACCAACATAGTACTGGTCCTCAAGCAGAATGAGAAAATCCAAATTTGCATCGACTTCCAAAATTTGAACGAAGCATGTCCTAAAGATGAGTTCCCTCTTCCTATTACGGACATAATGATTGACAACACATGTGGCTTTGAATGCATGTCGTTCATGGATGGCTCTCAGGATACAACCAAATCAAGATGTTTCTTGACGACGAAAAGCATACAACATTCTGAACGCCAATTGGTGTGTTCTGCTACACAGTCATGCCCTTTGGTTTAAAGAATGCCGGCGCCACATATCAACGAGCTATGAGTGTCATCTTCAGAGATTACCTGCGTAAGAGAGCGGAATATTATGTCGACGACATCGCCGTCAAAAGTCGGTCTAAGAAAGATCATCTGCACGATCAGAGGACAGTATTCGACCTGATGCGAGCACACAACTTGAAGATGAATCCTACCAAATCCTTCTTGGGCGTATCCAACGAAAAATTCTTGGGTTTTATCATTACCGCCCAGGGAATCCATATAGACCCTTAGAAGACGAAGGCAATCATGGAGATGGGTCCCCCGAGAAATCTTTGAGAACTCAGAGGCCTTCAAGGGAGGGTAGCTTATATCAGGAAATTTATCTCTAACTTCTCCGGGCGATACCAACCATTCACACACCTCATGAAGAAGGTGTCTCCTTTGTATGGGATGAAGAGTGCCATCGTGCCTTTGACAAAATTAAAGAATATCTATCGAACCCTCCAGTCCTGGTGGTCCCAGTTGTTGGAAAGCTGTTTTTGCTCTATGTGCGAGCGATGGAGCATTCCCTCAATGCTCTACTAGCACAAAACAACGATGTGGGGGCATGAACAAGCTATCTATTATCTCAGACGAATGATTATAGGGCCTGAGCATAGATACACTGTCATGGAAAAGGAATGTCTCGCTTTGGTGTTCGCTATTCAGAAGACGCGACACTATGTTACATGAAAGACCATCCATGTCATATCACGAGTCAACACACTTAGGGTCCTCAGGACCAAACCAGGTGCACTCAGCTCTCGCCTTGCTATCTGGGCGATATTATTATCTTCCTACGACATAATCTTCATCCTGTAAAAGGCTGTTAAAGGTCAAGCTCTTGCAGTCTTTTATGGCCCATCCAGGTTCAGAGTCAACCAGAATATATGAAGAGATCCCAGACGAGGTCGCCAATTCAAATATGGCTTCCCATGATACCGTCTGGCAAATTTTCTTCGATGGTGCTTCAAGAATCGGGCCCAAGGGCAACAACGTCGTTGGGGTCAGAGTGGTACTGATTTCTTCCTCTGGCTTGGTGATCAATCGGGCATATTCCCTCACGGAACCTTGTTCAATCAACATGGCCGAGTACAACGCCTTAGTTATCGGCCTCCGACTTGCAAAAGAACTGGGGGTAGAGTACCTGGAAACATATGGTGATTCACAGTTAATCGTCAATCAGATCTGGGGCTCATATGAAGTTCGCCATGAAAACATGATCCCCTATCATCAAATAGCAATCGCCATCATTACGTCCCTGAAAGGGTTCTTCATAGAACATGTTCCAAGACTCTGGAACATTGAAGCTAATGCCCTACCAGGATTGGCCGCTTTCTTGGCAGTTCCAAATCATACTCATCATCTTGTCGACGTAATAGGCCATGAATTGGTTTGTCCTAAGAACAATGTTCAATCTGCTGTAAGTTATTCTGCCCTGACCGTCGATGAGACACCGGACTGGAGACTCCTATTTATTGACTTCATAGTCTATGGTATCTTGTCGGAAAACTCAAAAGAAGCTACTTCTATTAGAAGACATTCTCTCAGATTCTTCTACGATACAGAGACAAAAATGTTGTATCGACGATCCTATGATGGATTACTGCTCCGGTGTTTGTCAAATACAGAAGCCAAAGAAGCCGTGCACAAAGCTCATGATGGCATTTTTGAGGCCCATCAACCGGGCCCGAAATTACAAGACCGCCTTCGCCGAATAGGCTATTACTGGCCCACGATGGTAGTAGATGCGATAGACTATACAAGAAAATGTAAAGATTTTATAAACCAACCATCCGAATTCCTACATTCGACGGGGGCATCCGGGCCATTTGCGGCATTGGAAATGGATATCATCGGTCCAATCACCTCACCTTCATCCAGAGAACACCGTTTTATACTGGCAATTACAGACTACTTCTCCAAATGGATGAAAGCTGTTCCACTTGCAGAAGTAAAGACATCAAATGTGATCAACTTCGTCAAGCTTCACGTCATCTATCGCTTTGGACTGCCTCGAAGGATCATCTACGACAATGGACGCAGTTCGTAAGCCATGCCTTCTATCGGTTTTGCGACATCAAATCCAGAATGTTGCTTCAACATCGTACAACCTAGCGGCTAACGGTCTGGCAGAAGCATTCAACAAAACCATAATCAAGCTGCTCAAGAAGTTCGTGTCCTCAAACAAATGCAACTAGATTGAAAAGCTTGGCGAATGCTTATGGGCGTACCGTACTACAGTCCGGACAGCCACTGGGAACACACCATTTTCTCTGGTATACGGAAGTAAGGCAGTTCTCCTATTGGAGACTCAAATCGCCTCGCTTCGCGTCGCCCTCACTAACCGATTAACGACGGACGATAATTTCCATCGTCGGCTCCAAGAATTGGAGGCCTTGGATGAGAAGCGCCTGCTAGCTCAACAATGAATCGAGCTTTATCAAGCATGCATCTCTGGAGCCTTCAACAATAAGGTCAAGCTGAGAATATTCCAAGTAGGCGATCTCGTCTTGGCAGTTCGGAGGCCGATGGTTATGACTCACAAAACTGCCGGCAAGTTCCAGCCAAAGTGGGAAGGCCCATTTATCATCGAGGCTGTATTCTCCAATGGTGCATACTGTCTCGTAAAGCAAAACGGAGACTTGCTCATGATGTCCATCAACGGCAAGTTCCTGAAGAAATATTATGTCTAAACGACATCCGCCGAATCAACCGGATTGTTGAGTTACGTACCCTTAAGTACCGCTGAACTTACACTCTGGTCATTCCAAATGAATCCATATCGTATCTTCTGGGTAGTGAGTCATGTATGATCATACCTCTGAACTTCCTCCCTAAAAGGGCATCTTCCTCATAATCTATTACCCATACTTTTAGCGCATAAAAAAGGGTAACAAGTCCATAAAATTTCTGAAACAACCACGTCGATGTCACCTCTGAGTTGTTTCTCTTCCATCACAAACAAATCACCCCTTACGTAGAACTTCCACGTCCATATTACCTCTGAGTTATTCTATATACCCTTCGTTGAGTCCACTCCTGCCATGTCCTCATTACCTCTGAGTAGGAAGACTTCGTTGTAAAACCCTCATATTTACCACGTCCTTATTACCTCTGAGTAAGTATGTTGGTTTTCTCTCGACTTATTATCCGTACCCAAAACCAGGGTACGCCAAGGATAATAGGCCCACAAATGTCCACAGTTGACCACAAATATCCACAGTTGACCACAAATGTCCGCAGTTGACCACAAATGTTGTATTCGGTCCTCTAGTACATGCGCCTCTTTTCTCACCATCACATGCCTCTAGAACCCAGCTGTTCCATGGCATTCTTTCGCCCAATACCAAGAACTTCCATGTCCGTCTTACCACGAAGTTGTTCTACGTATCTCTATCGAACTTATTATCCATACCTAAAACCAAGGTATACCAAGGGTAATAGGTCCACAGAAAGTCCCCCAGTGGGGCAAATACCATAATACCAAAGATACGGTACAAGCACAACAGATAAAGGATGATGTAAGCATAGTCATTCATTTAAAATCAAGAGTACTACATTTTCTGGAACAACATCCCCGTTAAAAAATGGAGGAACATAATAATGAAAGAAAGAAAAAGCCGATCATGGTTCGACGACACATAATTCTCTGAGCCGATCCTTCAGCTTGGTCGTCGACCGCTCAATCCTCAGCTTGGCCCGACGCTCAGTCTCCTGAGTCAACCTCTCTACAGCCTCCAGATGTGCATGTGCCTGCCAACCGTCTTTAAGTTTCTTTATTGCACACTTCAAGGCATCAGAGGTTCGGGTGACTTGGTCGGTCTCCCGGAGAATTAGCTTATTATCTTTGCGGGAAGCCTGGAGTTCAGATTCTAAAGAAGCCAATTTCCTCTGAAGCTGGAGGATCTGCTTGTTCGTATTGGCTATCCCACGAGATGTGGCCTATTCCCGAGCGATACAATCCTCTCTTTTGTGGCTTAGTTGATCGTACTTCATAGATAGATCTCGAAGGTCCTTAAGGAGAGCAGGCTTGGACATATCCCGTACCGTCCTTATCTTTTCCATGGCTGTTATAAGGAAGGCCGCTCCTAATCTATTGCTAAAGACAGATCGACTTACCGCAGTCCTTGAAACTGAGCCACCAACTGATCAGCATCTACTAATTTGGGCTCAAGGAGCTCGACCATTCCAGTCCCACCGGAGAGTGTTCTGAGGAGTTTAATCTGACCACGGGCACATTGACGAGCCAATACGAAAGTAGTCTCCCTCTCCAGGGCAGCTTCGACCCCTCGTTTCAGATGGCAGTAAAAACTATTAACCACGTCCTTTGACGATTCATCCAGAACTTCCAAAGAAGACGGTGTCAAAGGAAGAGTAGCTGGCAGAGTTGAAGACGGTCGTGAAGAACATGCACCAGAGCTTGATGCCCCTATCACTAGGGAAACAAGTTTCGAGCGATAGGACGCCTGAATAGCAGTCATCTCCTCCTCCGCCCCAGAAGGATCTGGAGACTTGGCAGGGCAGAAAGGTCAACCTCCGGTGCTGGAGCCACATAAACCAAGGAGGGTGCATCGACCATTTCTCCCCACCCGGCCGTTCCGCTACTTGTCCTCCTAAACTCGATCCGACAGGAGGTCCTTCGATATGAATTGGAGGGGGAGAAGGCATACTTTCTTCTACTAGATCCCCTCTGGTGACTTCTTCCTCGACGATGTCCGTCGTTAGCGACGAAGGAGCAGGACCTGTATGTCCGGAGCAACCATCGATCAACTTAATCCGAAAGATATAAAAATAGAGCAAATGAACCTGCTCACTAGTTAAGACATGACTTAGCTTACCAGGGGAGGGTTGCTGAAGCTGAGGCTCACTCGTAGCCATCGTATCGTCTTCAACGGCAACATTTGAGCCGATTGCAGCTGCTTCCTCAGCCCCAGCCACCCCGGAGGTGGATACAACTGGATCAGCATCAACCGGCTGAGGTTCAGCAACCTCGAGGACTGGTTCAATAGAGCCCACATCGCCCCGGGTTGAGATGTCAGCAGCAGGAGGAACCTCAGTCGTCGCCGGGATGACCTTGGTGGAAGTAAGCTCGGCAGTCATAGCACTAATTAAGGGGGCTAGAGCCGGGTCAACCTTAGAGGCGGTAGCCAGCTCTGAGGAGTTCGCTTCTTCCGACGCCTACAAAGAAAAGGAAAATGATCAGATTATTTCAGAAAAGAAGAACAAAAAAGAGGATCGTAACTCGATTCACCTCCGAAACGACGTCGACGTCCTCACTTCTCTCCCTAATGATCGGCCCGCGAGGCTTGATCGCAGCCCGTTTTTGGGAGTAAGTCATGCCGCCGAAAGAGGATGCACGCCTGTTAGGACTAGGAACAACAGGGGGCTGATCTGCCACTAAATCATCTGCAGGAGGAAGAGGCAAGTTATCAGTGTCATCCTCTTCGTCCACATTGGTAGACTCCGAGTCAGACACATTAACTGTCCTTCCCTTCTTGGTCCTTGGCTTCTCCTCTAAGATAGTACCAACAATGAAACTGGTACTTGGGTCAAAATCTCTTAGGGGCTTATTCACCATAATAAGGTACAAGGCCTCCATGTACAAAATATGTCCCGACTCTTCAGCATCGGGAACAGAGAAGGTGGTATGGGTGTGAACCGCGCTATAGTAGTGCCAAGCCCGGATGCCGTCAAGTAAGCTACCCTAAAAAGCCAGACAGGAGCTGTGATTGTCCAAAAACATCTGACTGTACCTAAATTATTGGGAGAATCGACTTGGTAAGTAAGGCTCCAAAAAGACGGTATTACGATTGCGATACACCAGATGTGCAAGACGAATGTTCTGCAACCAGAGGAGCATCTTTTTGGGCAAGAATTTGGGAGACACAGCACCATCAAGATGCACGGCTCTTACTTCTTCATCAGTAAAATGAGGAACATACATGAAAAAGGAGTATCTTTCCTTTCGTGCCAGCACCATCCGACATGCGGGCATGGTGGTGTACTCCCAGGACATGCGGCGGTACTGATAGATGAAGGCATCATCAGCAGTCACATCATCCTCTGGGCCAGGCCTCATCAAAGGCTCGTAATGCATCAACAACCACCCCATCAGATAATGGTAGGGCAGCTCGATTTGTTCAAAGTCTTTTACCGTATCGCGAGTAATTACTTTGGACGAGAAGGCGCGGAGGCCACGATATATGCTGCATACCATGGCAGGGAGTAGAGCTAGTCTGGCCCCAAAGACTAGCTTCACCGAAGGAAGGATTAGGTTATGCTGATTCTCTCAATTGAACTAGCCCCTCCCGAAACTACACAGTTCCGCAGCCACACCATCAGAAATCCCGCCAGGAGAGCCTTGCCAGACATCTTCTAGGTATCCTGATAAAAATAATTAAAGGAGTCAAATTGGCTCCCAAATCTGTCACCCGTGGTTTTCACCCTCTTGGCATTCGACACCTGGTTCTGCACCTCCTCCCTGGTTCGAGGACTTCGGAAAGAAACCCGGCTTGAGGCACCTAGTTTAAAAAGGTAACTGAGCCAGGTCTTGGTATGAGGAAGGTTCCCTTCCGAGCTATCGTCCTTCTTCTTCGACATCTGCTGGCACGTACTATGGTGACATAATAGTTCCCGATAAACAGCCACAAAATTCGGGAATCGTTGCTCCAACTCCTCGAATTCTTCATTCGTAGGGGTATATGCCTCAAAGACTTCATCTCCCCAGGGCAGCTTGGAGACTTCACGTATCTCGTGGAGAGCGAGTCCTATCTTTCCTCCAAGTGTAAAGAAGGTCCCCGTATGGCGGTTTTACATCTCAAAAAGAGCCATGAATAGCTTCTTGTTTATGGGTAGACCATAACAAGTGCCCCGAATGGCATGATAAAGGCCAATCTCGAACAGGAGATCCTTGTATGTCCGCAAGATCCACGAGGTCAAGTTGATCTATGAAGGGGTAGATTTTATCTAGTTCAGCAGCGATAGCCGACCAGTAGGATAGGACCCCTTCTGAGCAAGCTGGTTCATGAAAGTGTCAGCTTTGGAGAACCGGAAGTTGGGAACCTGCACATTTATGAAATGCCCAGGGCCAACTCTATCACAGAGCGGCTGATCAGTAGCTTGCTTGCAACTACCGACCTCGATGTTTTACTATAGTGAATATCGCCTACGAACATCCCCTGCTGGCTCAGAGTTAGGGAGTCAGCCATTTTCCTGTCCATCGGCAGCATATTGAACCAAGACAGCAGAAAATGACGCTCCATCTGAGGAATGTGGATCGCCATCCCGTTGGAAGAAAAACTCTAACTTTCAGATATATCTAGAATGCTAGAGTTTTTTATAGTTAGGGCATCTCCAAAGAGGAACACGGGTTTCAGATGTGTGCCCCCTAATATCCTCGAGTTTATCATGCCCGAAAGAAAGAAGAAAGATTAGTTTTTGATATCCCTCAGCCTCTCTCAGGTTGATCTTTAGTGATTTGGGATGACACATAATCGACCACATGGTCGAACCTCACACCCACAGCAGACTGAGCTTGACCTACCAAAAGTTCCCCCGAAGGATTGACCGACAACTTCACTAAAAAGACAAAAGAAAAAGTAAGGAGATAACCAGAGAAAAACCACATAATGTCTTCTGAGCTTATGCAGCTCTGTTAGGTGGGTCTTCATGCGGTCCAGTTCATAAGGTGCTTATGCGGTCATGAGTCAACTCTCATACGGCTCGGTCATGAGAACTCTCATGCGGCTCGGTCATGAGACAACTCTCATGCGGCTCGGTCATGAAGCAACTCTCATGCGGCTCGGTCATGAAGCAACTCTCATGCGGCTCGGTCAAGAAGCAACTCTCATGCGGCTCGGCCATGAAACATCTTTCATACGGCTCAGTCATGAGACATTTTTTATGCAGCTCGGACATGAAGCATACCCCAAGTGGCTCAGTCATGAGGCGTTCATACGACCCATACGGCACAGCTTATACGGATTTATCATACTGACCTTGAGCAGTTCAGTGAAGACGAAAAGAGCATTAACTATGCCGAAGCATGATAGGGAAAGGCCCGCGCATAAAACATGCTCCATAGCCATTGTGGTTAGGGTTTGAATTCATGCAGTCTCTTCCCAACTCTCTTACCATCAATATAGGGATGAACATCGGGGTGAATCAAACTCGTCGTGTTCGACGAGGAGGCAAGTCCTTTGCCCTTCGCTGCAGCACTGAAGGAAGCCTTGGGAGCCATGGATGATCGAGAGAAGAGAAGACGGCGACTAAGGCAATGGAAAGATTGAAGAAGGAAGTAAGTAAAGAACCCCTCTCTTCAAAAATGCTCATACTTATAGGCTGGCAGAGGCGTGTGAACCGATAAACACTGCTTCGAATTTTATGCTGCCTAAAGGATAAAACTGACTCTTGGGATTCTATCCTCTTTCATGCAAAAGACTGCTCCAAATCTTCTAAGCAAATCAAAAAATTTAATACCAACTCTTGGAATTCTATCCAAAAGATGGCTTTAAATTTAAATCAAAAAACAATTAATGGGACGCCTACGTGGCACGAGACCAGTATGCGGCCAAAGAAGCCTATGCGGCATGAAGAGCTTATGCGGACATACCCATGCTTCTTATTCAAAGTATTTCAATTTTACAAATTGAAAACTTTGAAGGGGGTCTTGTAGAAGCATGGAAAAGAATAGGAATTTCTATGCAGCCTAGAATCAACAAAAAACTTCATGCGGCTCAAAAATTGGGGAGTTTCATGCGGCTCAAAATCCCTGGGATCTTCATGCAGCTCAGGAACCTTCATACGGCCTTATGCGGTTCAAAATCTGCCTATACAGCTGGCCATAATTACTCTGACATAAAGGTGACAGCTCTGACAAAGATGATGGCTCTGACATAAAGACAAGACATGACATGCTCCTAAAAAGATGAGAAAATCATCATGATATCTGGCACAGTTCACAAATTCCAAAGACAACTCTTTATACGGATCGCCTATACAACCTTTATGTGGCTCAGTCATGAGACCACTCTCATGTGGCTCAGTCATGAGACTACTCTCATGCAGCTCAATCATGAGACCACTATCGTGTGGCTTGGTCATGAGACCACCTTCATGCGGCTCAGTCATGAGACCACTCTCATACGGTTCGGTCATGAGACAACTTTCATGCGTCCCGGTCATGAGACACTCTTCATGCGGCTCGGCTATGGGACAGTCCTTCATGCGGCTCAGCCAGGATGCATCATTCAAGCGGCTCGCCACAGAGTAGCAGTTCAGACACGTGGCAGAAATTGACCAAGTCTTAACAGTTCGGATTTAGTGCAACAAACAGATCATGATCAATCTTAACCAATCCCCAGCTGCCCACTTCTCGAGGCACAGTTACAAGGATATGGCCCAAAATTAGCCACGTAGCTGTACACCCCCATTACTCATGAATTCCTATAAATAGCAAGGCATTATTACCTTGTACACACAGAGATACACAGAGAGATATACACACACCAAGTCAGAGAGAGAGCATTTCTTTACCTGAGCCGAGGTTGCGTTCGATCGTCCAAGGAGTAAGGCAGAGTTGATAGCACTTTCCCGAGCCTCTACCATCACCCCCTAGAATCAAAACTAAACAATTGTATTTAGATTGCTTTTCCTAGGTTTTGTTCCTAGGCTCTCTTTTGTACAAGCGAGTTTGTAATTGTGAGTTAAAGTTCAGTCCTCCTATAAAATTGTTCTGTTCTACGACAATCAATGGCAAACAGTGTTATGACACAACCTTCGATACCATAATAATGACACATGGATGGAACCTACACCAAAATATGACACAAAATTCGCTTGAGGACTTATATCAAACACTTGGTGGTTACAATCTCGTAGCTACCCAAATATTACCATTCTAAACTATAAAGTTACTAGGAATGAGTCCTTTAAGATCTATTTCACCACCTAGAAGGTTAGATCTAGCCATTAGAGGGGTCTCCTACTAGTTTACCTGGACTTTTGCCATGAAAATTAGAAGAAAGAGATTTATATCTATGTAGAATGGTGCCTCCTCAAAGACCTATGATTTAAAGAAGGAGAAAGAAGTAGCTTCCAAATTCTTGCTAAAGCTTCCACTAGGCCTCCTTGAGCACTTCAACTCCTTAGCACTCCATGGAAGAAGAACGGAGAAAAAATTGGAAGAGTGAAGAAGCTTGTAGAAAATGGAAAGAATGGAGTGAATTCCTCCATATGTAGCCGGCCATGACTCCATGGGTTGGGCCTAATTAAAGGTTTAATTAGGTTCTAATCATTCCATATACCATTTAGCTAATAGAGAGGCTTTAAGAGAAATAAGTGAGTAGGGCCCTATATTAAAACTTGTATCTATTCTAGCCATGACCAAAGTCCAAACCAAAAACATAAATTCCTAGTCCATGAATTAAAATAAATAATATCCTAATGGTATAATAGCAAAAATTTAAATTGGTCGAAAATAACCCTATACGGAAATATGGTGGTGACAACTCTACCCCCCATTAATAAAAATTTCGTCTTTGAAATTTAAAAGACAAACAAGCACAAAAAAGAAGGTACATATCTCTTAGCTTAAGGGTCAGGATGTGGTTCACTCATCTAGTCTAGCTAAGATCACACAAGATACCATTTCATAAACATCATACAGTATTATCAAGGATAAACATCATACAGTATTATCAAGGATGCATGTTCTATGGTCTCTACCTATCATGATATTGCATTCTCTACCACGGGTTAAAATCACTAATGCAGCTATAAGGTACTAATTATTCAACATATCTAGGAGTGAAAATGACTTGCTAACCCATCACCTGCAACATCGGTCCCCTTGACCGTTATCGCAAAAGCTCTGCCTTGCTGAGATGCATCCCTCGTCTGCTGAGCTCCAACAGGTCTTGCCAGTGCTCTCGGGCAGGAGTTGTCCCTTGATCCGGGCAAATAGGTACCATGATGCAGTCCCTCATCATGTGTGCTGAAGAAACATAATACATACAAGATCTGAGCCTCTTCCTGCAGTCCTTTCAAGTATGTCTTATCCTCCGACAGTAAGTACAAGTGGGAGTGTAGGAGCTCAAAAATAAAGGGGCACCACTCATCAGAAGGTGCCAGCATCAAGTGGCGCTTGGCAACTAGGTGGTGCGACACACAGGTTGCACCTATGTTAGGGTGCGCAAGGGCCACATGGCAAGCTGCCTCGAGAAGTTATATCGTAAGCCATCATTACTGGCAGCTCGAAGGTCGAAGAATATCTCTTCGATTCCTGGGGAGTACGACGCTCGAGGAGATTATGTCAGTTGAAATTAATGCTGATAGACAAAGTTGTGCCAGTCATCAACTAGCGCGAGAAAAGCAGTGAGGATTGAATAGACAGATAATTGAGGGGCGCCAGTGTCACGCCCCGCTCCCGAATGAGCGATCGTTCTCGCTAAGGTGTGATGTCGCACAAGCCTAGATTGCGCTCGTGTAAGGAGGGTTCCATAACGGCCGATTACAACGGCTGCGACGGGGTCGTCACAAGAAGTCCGAAACAGAGAAATTGAATAATAACAGCAAAAATTTAGAACAAAACACAAGACATTCAAATGATGCATTTTATTGATATTGAAACAAGGGTTACAATAGGGCGCAAGGCCAAGATTACAAGTCACTCAAGCTCACTCTTCTCATATTTCAAGTCACTCAGCTCTCTCTTATCTCTCAATACATGTCTTGAACCAGCGGATGCTTCAGATAGGAGATGTTCATACATGATGTCCCATATAAGACCAGACTCCATGTGGCCATACGCCTCGAATTGCCAAGGAACTCCATGCCTCGACGCATCGAAGCGAGCTCCGCGCCACAAGCTTCTACCTGTGCCTGCACAAAAATACTATGTGGGTGTCAGTACTCAATAGTACTGGTGGAATGAGCTCCTCGTCCACCCATACAAAACCAACACGTTTGATTTACTTTGTGCAACTTAGTCCCTTTGTATTATCTTTCTAGTCTTGCCTTAAAATCAGTTTTAGAATATACGCCTTGGCCTATTTTGTGTCTCTAGACCATCCTGTGCTTGCAACAACAATGTTAACTCATACTTTGTCTCTAGACCCCTTCTCGTGCCAACAACGTTAACCTATCAAGTCGTGTTTGCCTTACGGCCCAAAATTAGAGACGTAACTACATGATCGTACCTAATTTCCTTGTGAACGTGCTACAAATCCATCGTGTCGTGCCTTGTAACTCAGTGTGACTTAACCATATTGCCGCCATGCGGCCCTTGCTACTTTGATCACCAACTGACCCCATCAAGACTTGTGGACTAAGTGTCACTCGACCGACTTTGCCTTACGACGTTTCCTGACTTAAACTCAAGATAACTCAATCCAACTTATATGCCAACAACTTAAGACTCGATGCCACATCTCGTGCCGAAGCACGTTGCCTACGTTGCAGCCAAATATTAGGCCCAAACATTATATTCTAACTGTACACACATTCAACTCGACTCAATCCAAAGGTACACAGGCAGATTATCGCTCGTGCCGACTCATCTATATGAGGTCACTAGCATAACAAGCTATTTTAGACTCATAGCTGGTATAGGATGGACCGGTCAAAGTAGGTAGCTAGCCCCAATGAGCGTCCACCGAATACTTGCCTTTCGGCTCAGCTATCCCGCTCAAATTCTGCCTCAGTTTCCTCCTTGGCCAGAACGGTCCTGCTGTGGCCCCATGTTATCGTCCGAGGAAACAAATTTCCCTTGACGACAAGTTTTCCATGACCATGCAAGACTCGACTCAAACTGACGTCTCACATAGTCATCCTTCTTTCAGTGTTACCATCTCTTTCAAAACTAGAGGTGCAACTCGGACGGGTTGGGTCGGGTTTGAGGTCAACCCGAGCCCAACCCGATAGATCATAAGCCTAGCCCAAGTACAAGTCCGACCCGACTTCGGGTCCAATATATGAAGCCCAAGACCAAGCCCGGAGGCTCGGGTTGGGCCGGGTCCATCGGGTTTATCGGACTCTAATATGATATTTGAAATAATTTTAAGCAAGTGTAATATTAAATGTATAATGAAATAGCAATCAAGCCTCAATCATTATAAAATAAAACTGAAATGAGATTTAGGACAAGGAATTGAAGAGTTTGAGTGAAAAAAAATTATAGTTTAAACTTTTTTCTTTAAGTAGTATAAAAATATATATATATAAATTATATGTATGTCGGGTTTCGGGTTCATCGGGTTACACAACACATGAACCCAAGCCCAACCCAATTTTTGACCGGGTTTAAATATTTTAACCCGAGCCCAAGCCCGAACCCGAATATCTTTAACCCTAATCTAACCCATTAACGGGTTTATCCGATCGGGTTCGGGTTTAGCCCGCCCGAGTTGCACCCCTATTCAAAACCAAGTTCAAGACTTCTATCCTTGTGACCCCTCGACGACCCGTGGTCGCGAGAATTCTTCTTTCTTGTCCTACCATTTCCTTCAACTCATGAACAACTATTTGAAAGTGCCCTTTTTACCAAACTCAGTAAATCAACTGTGGCCCGTGCCTTAAACACTAAGTCTGTGCATCGTGCCTTAAGCCAACTATGCTCTACGCGACACTACCGCCCAAGTCATACTCTATATGATAGGCCTTACGATCATAAAACCAAGTAATATTGACAACCGTAGAAAACATAGGACAATTCTTAGAACGTCTTCGATCGCCTAGGATCACTTAGCCTAACTTAATCGTACATCAACTCGATGAGCAAAGGCTACGTCAAGCCTTGCATCGTGGGAACGTGCCCTGCACGCGTTCCACTTTGAACAACCAAGTTATTTGGGTGCCTAGACTTATGCCACAAGCCGTGCAATACAACTTAACCCGTCGGGCGAGCAGAGGCTATGCTACACCTTGGGCGATGAGACCGTGCATGCTTTATGAAGCGTTTCTTCGGGCGACGCCTATGACTTAGGTTAACTCTTAGTTTGTGGCGAAGACCAGCTTTTTCTTCTCCTAAGCCACGGGACGAAGGACCGAGTGTCATTTTCAAAGCACGCCGTGCACCAACTCTAAGCCGACCGTTGGACCTTTCCATATTCTAACTCAATCTGACTCGACTTGGGATTATTCCCTTAGCTATATGGGTTCATCTCTTTTATTATCAAGCCTACTTGTGCAAGTTGAAAACATACGATTTATTATGTGAAGGCCAAGATGAGGCAAGTTCACCGAAACTATGCCACCTGAGCGAGGAGTCGCTTCGACCAAGCGATGTCTTCGAGCAGCCGTTGTAAGGCTAATTCCGAATGTCGTCGGCATTCCGATTCCTCCGATTGACTGAGCAAGATAGGGTACTACATCATACACCACTCAAAAAAGTTTTATCCTCGAAACTAACTGAGTACTTACTCATCGGCTTATCACTCGAATGTTCAACGACTCTCGTCTATATTTTTCCTATGCATTTCCCAAATCTGAGCCACGTTCATGCTACCCACAATCTTTCCTTTAAAACTCACGATCTCAAAATTCTTGACACTTTTCTGTTCCTCAAGCCTCACTTGAATTCAACATATCACTTAGTTGGATCGTGCACATATTTTAGGCGTCCCCAAAATACATGCATTTCAGCCAAGTCTCGTGATAGAGAATATGCCATCACCACTCGATTCAAATCGTGCACATATTCAGGCATCCCTGATATACGTGCATGTCAACCAAGCCTCGTGAGTGGTGCCTCCACAATTCCTATCTCTTCGCACCGGGACGTCTGCCTAACTGCCAGGCTATGTCTTTAGGCTAAGGTCATCCGTTAGTATTGGAATCATAGTTCCCAAATAACAATATCGTCACTGACCCCATCCTAAGGTCAAACCAAATTGATAGTATGTCATTTTCTACCCAAGCTCGCATCACTTCGATTTCTAAAATTCGAGCATAGATTTCCTACACACATTCCAACATTCGTCGCACAGGGTCTGAGTCATTCAGCAAAGTCATCCTACGATAACTCACGTTTCAACCAATTCCTCGACATATCAATATCACTCGTTCATCAAGCCATTTCGCATAGTCTATCTCTTCGAACACGTCCGACATAATTCGCCTATCAATCCTTCCAAGTCAAGCACGCTACGACACAATTTGTCGCTAAGCCATAATTCATATTTCATATTTCCTAAGTCGTTCATCATAATTCACGTATTCGATCATAAGGTCGTCTAGCTTAACAATATGTTGCGTCCTGATCTCACGCGAGTCAGATTATCCACGGTGGGCATGAATCACCATGCACACTCCCACGGGAAAATTATCCTCATCAAAATGTAACTTTTTATTTTGTGTCTAGACTAATTCATTCTCGATACGTAGATTAGATCCATTCAATCCTCAAGTTTACTCAATAATCAAATTATATGTCCATCCAATCCTCAATTTTACCTTCGTATCAAACCAACAAGTCAAGACAATAAAAGTTATCGCATCCTAATTTTCTGAGTTCGATCATTCCCGCGACATGAATCACCTTGTCAGCGCTCACGCGGAACGATCGCCCCAAATCGATGCGATGCATGTAAGAGGCTAGAGTTACGCTCGTGCAAGACAAGAATGTCGACGATGTGGTTATCCGCGTAACCATCAAGACACTTCTGTTTTCATCCACATTTATTTTAATCAAAATCCTAAGTATAGCATCCATCGGAACAATAACACTTGCACGATCGTCATTCTTCGAATTAGAATGCCCTCGAGTTATCGCATATCGATCTTTGATACGCCTCAATACCATCGATGATATGCGTAACCTGACGATCTTCCTTTGCAACAAATTTTGAGTCGTGCGAATGATGCTATCGACCGATTGGATAATCTCCTCGACATTCAAATTCAAGTTCGATCACTATCCCTTGGATAATTTACAATATCATTTTCCTCAAACCAAATTCACATATTGTTCATCTATCTATCTTAAGTCATCGACAACATATTTTCTCAATTCTCATCATTCCTTACTAACTCAAATCATCGAGCAACATCCATTCCAATCCTCATAGTCATTTTCAAACATTCGAATCAAACTTTTCATGCACGCTATCTTCCCATCGTGCTAACTCTTTGTATACGATCCACCTATCGATTTCCTTTATCAAGTCATCCATTCGCTATACCTTAACTTTTCCTCGATTCGATTTTACCAACTCAATCATTTTGCATTTCATACTCGCGCAATCACTATCCCATGTGCATCGTTTCTAACTTTTGTTCGAATCAACTTATCACATCTTAAGACTACAACAACTTAATCAACAATACTCGATCTATGGCTTTGCATACACACGACGCTTGCTGAAAGACTCGTCGACACCCCACATCCTCAATTGATCGACATCCATGAAGCTATCGCATACACCACTCAGGGATAAAGTCATTCAATAAATCCTCAACTTATCATTCGATTCACAATCTATTTCCTCGAATTTTCGTTTGAACGATTCCTTAAATTTCAAGCACGATCATCTATATTGCATCGACATTATCGTCGCTCGATAGCACCCTTATCGTTAGTGATCTCACATACTCAATCAAGTCCAACTCATTCTCGTCCGACACTATTCAATTTCCGCACTCGATTATTGCAAAGGTTGACCCAATTTTGGTGTATATGTCCAGCCTGACTTAGCCAACCGTGCGTACGCAAACCATGTTTTTATCTTGTCAAAAACACTGTTCTCCTACATTTTGCAAAATAGATAGACTTATTGTATGAACATCCTGTGGGACATTTGAGAGAGAGCGCACCAATGATATCAACTTTACGGAAGCAACACTTCAAAGTTTGCAAAAACAACGGAGTTTAAGAATTCAATCTATAGTCCATGGACGTGAAGTCGTGCTCTGATAACATTATGTCATGTCCCGCTCCCGTAGGAGCGATCATCCTTGCTAAGGCGTGATGCCGCATGAGCCTAGATTGTGCTCGTGCAAGGCGGGTTCCATAAAGGTCGATTACAGCGGCTGCGACGGGGTCGTCGCAGAGAAGTCCAAAGCAGAGACATTGGATAATAGCAGCAAAAATTTAGAACAAAATACAAGTCATTCAAAAGATACATTTTATTGATATTGAAACAAGGATTACAATAGGGCGCAATGCCAATATTACAAGTCACTCAAGCTCACTTTTCTCACAATTTAAGTCACTCAGCTCTCTTTCATCTCTCAATACATGTCTTGAACCAGCGGATGCTTCGGATAGGTGATGTCCATACATGATGTCCCGTATAAGTCCAGACTCCACGCGGCCGTATGCCTCGAATCACCAAGGAACTCCGTGCCTCGACGCATCCAAGCGAGCTCCGCACCACGAGCTTCTACCGGTGCCAACACATAGATATTGTGTGGGTGTCAGTACTCAATTGTAATAGTGGAATGAGCTCCTCGCCCACCCATACAAAACCAACACGTTTGATTTACTTTGTGCAACTTAGTCCCTTTGTATTTTCTTTCTAGTCTTGCCTTAAAATCAGTTTTAGGATAGATGCCTTAGCCTATTTTGTGTCTCTAGACCATCTCGTGCTTGCAACAACAACGTCAACTCATACTTTGCCTCTAGACCCCTTCTCGTGCCAACAACGTTAACCTATCAAGTCGTGTTTGCCTTATGGCCCAAAATCAGAGACGCAACTATACGATAGTACCCAATTTCCTTGTGACCGTGCTACAAATCCATCGTTCCATGCCTCGCAACTCAGTGTGACTTAACCATATCGCCGCCTCGCGGCCCTTGCTACTTTGATCACCAACTGACCCCATCAAGACTTGTGGACTAAGTGTCACTCGACCTACTTTGTCTTGCGATGTTTTCTGACTTAAACTCAAGATAATTCAATCCAACTTATATGCCAACAACTTAAGACTCGACGCCACATCTCGTGCCGAAGCACGTCGCCTAGGTTGCAGCCAAATCTTAGGCCCAAACATTGTGTTCTAACTGTACACACATTCAACTCGACTCAATCCAAAGGCACACACGTGGATTGTTGCTTGTGCCGACTCATCTATATGAGGTCACTAGCATAACAAGCTATTTTGGACTCATAGCTGGTGTAGGATGGACCGGTCAAAGTAGGTAGCTATCCCCAATAATCGTCTACCAAATACTTGCCTTTCGGCTTAGCTATCCCGCTCACATTCTGTCCCGGTTTCCTCCTATGCCGGAATGGTCCGGCTGTGGCCCCAGGTTATCGTCCGAGGAAACAAATCACCCTTGTCGACAAGTTGTCCATAACCATACAAGACTCGACTCAAACTGACGTCTCACACAGTCATCCTTCTTTCAGTGTTACCATCTCTTTCAAAACCAAGTTCAAGACTTCTATCCTTGAGACCCCTCGATAACCCGTAGTCGCGAGCATTCTTCTTTCTTTCCCTACCTTTTCCTTCAACTCATGAAAAACTTTTTGATAGCCCCTTTTTTTTACCAAACTCAGTGAATCAACTGTGGCCCGTTCCTTAAACACTAAGTCTGTGCATCGTGCCTCAAGCCAACTATGCTCTACTCGATAATACTGCCCAAGTCATACTCTATATGACAGGCCTTACAATCATGAAACCAAGTAATATTGACAATCGTAGAAAACATGGGACAGTTCTTAGAACGTCTTCAATAGCCTAGGATCACTTATACTAACTTAATCATACATCAACTCAACGAGCAAAGGCTACGTCAAGCCTTGCATCGTGGGAACGTGCCGTACACACGTTCGACATTGAACAACCAAGTTATTTGGGTGCTTAGACATATGCCACAAGCTGTGCAATACAACTTAACCCGTCGGGCGGGCAGAGGCTATGCCACGCCCTGGGCGATGAGACCGTGCATGCTTTATGAAGCATTTCTGCAGGCGACGCCTATGACTTAGGCTAACTCTTAGCTTGTGGCGAAGACCAACTTTTCTTTCTCTCCTAAGCCACGGGACGAAGGATCGAGTGTCATTTTCAAAGCACGCCATACACCAACTCTAAGCCGACCGTTGGACCTTTCCATATTCTAACTCAATTTCTATTCCCTTAGCTATGTGAATTCGTCTCTTTTATTATCAAGCCTACTTGTGCAAGTTAAAAACATACGATTTATTATGTGAAGGCTAAGATGAGGTAAGTTCACCGAAACTATGCCACCTAATCGAGGAGTCGCCTCGACCAAGATGTCTTCGAGCAGCCGTTGCAAGGCTAAGTCAGAATGTCGTCGACGTTCCGATTCCTCCGATCGACTGAATGGGACGGGGCACTACAGCCAGTAATCAGGTTGCGCCAGGCGCCACCTATCAACCTGGCGCTACTTAGTCAATTTCTATCCAAAAGCAAGATGACGTGGCGTACATGCCACTAATCTTGAGGAACATGTTTGTAGAAGCATGGAAAAGAATAAAGAAAGATCCATGCGGCCAAGGATGTCCATGCGGCTCAGAGAGCTCATGCGGCTCAGGGATCCATGCGGCTCAAGCGTCTATGCGGCTCGAATAGTTCCATGCGGCCCAGAGAGGAGCCGCGTGGCCCTCAACAGCTCTTCTCTTTGTCTTCTACTGCATTTAATGCCTTGACGGCTGACAGCTCTGACCAATGACAGAAAGATGCAATAATGACTCTATCATAATGGCAGACTCTTAGGGAAACGAAGGAAATCTCTGACACAATCTGTCAAATCCCAAAGACCTTTATGCGGCCTTGACACGTGGACAGTCGCATGCGGCTCAGACAGAGGCTACCCATGCGGCTCAAGCAGAGGCTACCCATGTGGCTCATGCAGAGGCTACCCATGCGGCTCACGAGGACTATCTTCATGCGGCTCATTGAGAAGCCACCCATCATTTGGTCGCCTACGCTCATACGGCTCAGATCATCTCCATGCGGTTCAAATGTTCAGAGGCCACGCCCAAGCAGCCTTGATACGTGGCCAGCCTTATGCGGCTCAGTGGGGGGGCAATCCTCATGCGGCTCAAATTTCCTAAGTGGCTCGCGGTTCTGCCAGCGTCCCTACAGCTATCAGCCTAATAATAATAGGACACGTGGCAAGATTCATTAACAAATCCTAACAACTAGGTTTAGTGCCATCCTCATAATTTCTGGGATCAAATCAGATCATTTACAATCAATCAAATTAAACACGTGGCAAAAGATCCGAGTTTGGCATAACAAATCATGAGAATTTATGGCAATCATCATTAATTGCCCACAGAGATTTGATGCAATCACATTAATTGCTCAAATCTATTATGAACGGCCCAGATTCATTGATCCTTAACCGCCAACTTTTGAGAATGGGCAATCATTGCAAACCCTAATGATGTCCCCCACTCTTATAAATAGCGAGGTGTCATTCCCTTGCAAGAAGAGAGGAGAGAGCAGAGAGCAGAGAGAGAGAGAGAGAGAGCACACCCTCCCTCAGATCCAGAGAGTCGGAGAGAAATTGAAAGGAGTGCATTTCTTCATCAACGCCAAGCAGTTCTTCTATAGAGTCAAGGCTGCACCCGATCGTCCAAGGAGTAAGGCAGAGCTACTGTCGCTTTCCCGAGCCTCTATCATCACCTCCCAGAATCTAAAATAAACTATTGTACTTAGATTGCTGTACCTAGGTTTTCGTCCCTAGGCTTTCGTTGTAAAAGCGAGTTTGTATTGTGAGTCTAAGTTCAGTCCTCCGATAATTGTTCTGTTCTTTTACAAGTGACTCTGCTGGGGACAAACTTCTCCACGGCTGAGGAGTTGGTGACGCAATCGGATGCAGCCAAACTTGGCTCTACGCAACAGAAGATGGTCGTCCGCTTCGACCAATAGGCGTTTGAAGAAATGCTCTCTGAGGGAAGCTCTGTCCCGATCCAGAATCGAACCCGCACAAAGAAAGCTCGCAGCGAGTGGAGGCCAAAGCCATTTGCTCCTCCCCAAGCTCTGGACGGAGTACTCTCTGCTGCCCAAGACGGCGAAGGCTACTCTCATGCGGCTCCACTTCAAGCCATAAAGGACTCTGCTGTCCCTAAGTTCGGCAGAGGAAAGCACTACGATGCTGGACTTGCAGGGGCAAAGAGCGATTCTACGTGGTCCAGGAAGAAACCGAAAAAGGGTACTAGCCGCAAAACGAAGACTCATGCGGCCAAGATTGCCAGCCGCATGAATGATGACCATGCGGCTGAGACTGCTAGCCAAATGCATAATACTCATGCAGCCAGGATTTCTAGCCGCATAGAGAACACCCATGCGGCCAGGATATCCAGCCGCATGGAGAAGACCTATGCGGCTACGACTGCCAGCCGCATGAAGATTATTGATTCCAGCCGCATGACGCCTACTCCACGCGGCTCTGTCTTCGACCGCCTCTCCTATGGTCCTGATCTCTTGTGCTCCTAAGAAGACATGTCTGACTCTTTCCAGCACCACTTAGACTCTTTCTACCATGTGCCCTCATGCACTATAGTGAAGAAGTCTAGGGCAACACGAGCTTGGCAAGCTCGGTCCGCTGATCCGACCTCTGACCATCCGAGCATTCCACATATTGTTATGTGGGCCTCTGATGGGAAGTTGTACAAAACCACTCGAGTCCAGCCCCCGGCGGCAAACGGACAGAGAGGTTCCCAAAAGTCTCCCAAAATCCAGGGAGCAAACATAGTCGCTACAGACCCGTCTGACTTGCGTGAGGCCATCATCCACAAACGCAAGAAAGGAAAAGGGGCCTCGGGGTACAAAGATTCCTCCCACGGACGTCACTGCACCCAAGTCATCGTCATCTGCTGTTGCAATAACGCGACGTTACGAGAAGACCGGCAGTTCATCTTCCAAAGACTGCAACAAACATGTTCAGAAGATGAGGCACTTCCCGTCGTCTCCTGTAACTCTGCTCAGAAAATCCCCACCGATAGGAGAGGAAAGAAGACAAATGTTTTCAGCCCGAAGATTTCAACTACTATGACTGAGAGACTATCGTCTAAGCAGGTGCCCACCATCGAAGTTTTCTAAGGTACCCGTTCAAAGACGAAATCTGCTACAGTAGGAGATTCATCGTCCACACCACTGGAGGTTGCTGTAACTGGGGGTAGCATTCCTTCGAACCTCCACGACAATCCGATGTTCCAAGAAGACGAGCTGGAGAAAGCAACTCTTCCATCAGATGCAGCAAATCCCGACGTCCCCGAGGGCGTCCACAATTCCCAAGACGAGCCAAACTCGGAAGCTGGGGGTACTGTTACTTCTGAGTCCGAACCAGAGGAAGACATTCCCACATACCCCGATGACTTCTCATTACAGGGGTATGATTCGGAGTGTACGTCATCCATCGTCCCTTCCACATCTACTCATGTCAGGACGGCATTCATGACAAACGACGAACAGGATGGTCCCAGTGATCGCCTGCGCATCAACACTCTGGAGGCCATACTGCGCTCTTTGGTCAAATCCGTGGACGAGATCAAAGCAGCCCTCCCTACTCTGCAAGGAGGGACGCCCGGCCAAACAAACTTGGGCCCCGCGGTCAATACAGACTCAAACTTAGCGGCACCAAACCCGGGCAATATTCCTCCTGAGATGTCGGCTCCTACCGCTGCAGACGAAGCCAGGGAGGCAAGAAGAGAGGTCCAGGAGCTCCGGGCCATGTTCTACGCCCGAGAAAACTGCCAAGACCTCAGGCTACGGCAACCGTATCCCGCTGCGTGGAGAGATGTTCCCTTCCCACCAAAGTATAAACCATTCCACATCAATACATATGATGGAAAGACCTCCGCAAGTAGGTACATTACGTACTTCTAGGTTATCACCGACCATCTGCCCCATGATGATGCCATCTTACACGATTATTCATTGGGGCATTGGAAGGAGTCGCCTTCGACTAGTACCGTAACCTGCCAGACAACTGCATCCACTCCTTCGCCAGCTTCAAGCGCATGTACTTGGAGAGATTCTACGAAGTAGGACAGGACGTCACAATATCCACCCTCATGGACGTCATTCAAGGGGAGAAAGAATTGACAAGGAACTATATTGAGCGGTTCCGCCAAACCGCCATAAAGTTGCCATCCGGTAATTCGGATTCCTCCTTAATTAAAATTTGCCAAAAGAGACTGCTTCCAACAATCAGCCTCTGGATGGGCGAATGTCAATCCAAGGACTGGAAGACGTTTATCATCAGTGCCACTAGCACCGAAGAACGGTTGAAGAAGGCTCGCCAACTGGGATTGCACATCTCAGAGGGAGAGGACAAGGACTGGCGTCCCAATGCCAACAACAACAATGGGGGTAGCTCCACCAACAATTGGGACAACAAGGGCAAGCAGGCTATGGTGGCCGACACAGCCCAGAAACCCGAGTCAAAACCAGCAGACAAGCAATGGCCGCAAATTACCTACTCTTTCGAAGACGGCCACGTCAAGCCCATCTTAGACATGCTCATACAAGGAGACAGAATTCAGCTCCCTCCGCCAAGACGGGAACCTCGACCGACAGAAATGGATAACCCAAAGTACTGCTATTACCACCGCTACGTCCACCATGCTACACACGACTGCTACCAACTAAAATGGTACATCCAACATCTCATCGATTCGAACGCTCTGGCCATCGATTTCGAAGAGGTAATCGTAGCAGCCAATATGGTGTCAGTACTATTTGGCAGCTTCCCTCCAACAAAAAATCAAGATGGTGTGGTCCCTATCCCTCTGGCAATAATGTAGATTGCTAATGTTCCACCTCCCCAAGATCAGGCTGCTGGTCTAGTGCCCCTCACCACATCATAGGGAGAGCTCATGTTGGTCCATCCGGACCTGGTACTCGAGGTGACTCAATCTATACCACCTTCCAGTCGTAAGAAGAAGAGTGGAAAAGTCAGATCCTGTCGCACAATCTCGGCAGATGTCAAAGAAGCCACAGCTGTCGTTACTCGGTCTGGGGCACAATCCCAACCTGTGGCCGATAACTCGGCTGATGATCATCAGCCAGCTACTGCTGACGCTCCGGGACCTGCTCAGCCTCCGACGACCGACAAGCCTAGGCCGAAGGAGACTCGCTTTGACAAATCCCTCCAAAATAAGGCACCGTAGGGGCTGGCGAGGCCCTACAACTTCGACATCTTGGCACAATTGGCTAACACACCGACCAAATTGTTATTATACGAGATCCTGAGACTCTCAAAGGATGTTCGCGCGGCTTTGAGCGATGCACTCCAGAATGCCGACGCCTATCTGGCTCAGGTCAACCTCACGGGAGAGAGCACGCCTGCAGATCTCCAAGATTGCACTTGCACGGGAGCGATGCCCAATATTGTCTTCACTCCGTAGGATATGCTCATCAAAACCAACCTGCACGATCGCCCGTTATATTACACTGGATACATTGGCGACGTAAAGGTGGATCGGATGCACATTGATCCTGGTTCTTCCATAAGCATCATCCCGAAGGGTCTGTTACATCATCTCCGAATGCATCGCCTGACGCCAACAAGCACCACCATCAGCGATTTCAATTCGGGCAGGAGCTACCCAATTGGAAAGATTCGCCTGAAGTGCCAAATTGGCGATCTCCAGTCGGAAGTCACCTATTACGTCATAGATGTAGACACTTCTTACAACATCTTCTTGGGGCGCCCTTAGATACACGATTATATGATCGTGCCTTCCACGCTGCACCAATGCTTCTAGTATGTCGACAAACACGGCTTTGTGAGGACAGAATTTGTCGACATCGATCCCTTCAAAGGAGTCGAATCCTACTACTCAGATTCCTGCTTATACGAGAAGTCGAACAGGCACCTGGATGAAGACATACAGGCTCGAAATGAGATGGCCTCAGGATTAGAAGAACCTTTGACGATCCACCTCCAATCTCGTAAACCTAGCAGATCCGCACCCCTTACAGCCACTCTGCGTAAGGACGCAATCAGCCTCTCGGCACAAGAAGAGCAAATGATAATATGACTGCCAAGGTCTGGCCAAGTGCCAAGACCTACAACGGAGCCACTAACAATCAGACTGCCTAGAGTTGGCCAGCCACAAATGGAGAAGCTCAATCCCTCCGACATGCCAATGACGATACGCCTTCCCAAGAAGAGTCGTCACCCCGATGCAAGGTCTGGGACATCTAGTGAGCCAACAACTCCCCGCCCAGCATCGAGTACCAAACTGGGGGTTGTTAGTTTGCCAACGACTCCACGTTCTGCTCTACCGACAGAACCCTTGATGATCAAGCTGCCCAGGTCATCCTCTCAGTCTTCATTTATACTGGGGGTGGTCGAAGAAGAATCGGAGCTAGCCAAGTATGTGGCTGCCCACACTGATGTTTCCTCCACAGATGATGTAATCCCGCTAGAAAAGATACCTTACTTCATCAATAAAGGGCTATCTTTGAACTACCTCGAGCTTAATATGCTTTGTACAATGTATGCTATGGAACACGGTATAGGCACTCACCTACACACACAGGTGACGAATGTTTACACCGTAAACCAGCTTACCCCAGTGGAAGACGCTTACCGCATAATCGAGGAAGGGGACCATCCAATCATCTTCGGCCGGAAGGACGACCCACAGCCCTTTACTATAGAGAAGGTCGATCTCGAATCAGATGCCGGAAGACTGCCTCTTTACCTGTATAGCCCCCAATCCAAATATCTCATGCAAAAACAGGGGTATAATCTGTAAACTATGCCAGGTTTGAACTACGGTACCAGGCGACGATTACCTCTAAAGCCACCAGTCCCGGCTGGCAAACCATGGGACTACTACAGCAAGACCCGACGTGGATTAGGGTATGTTACGCCCACAACGACCCCTGAAAGTTCAGATGAGGAATGCGAATGGCATTCACATTCAACTGGATCACCAACTTCTGATTCAGATACCAGCATCGGAGACGTATTCAGACAAGTCCTGTCAGTCAACATGGCATTCACCGACGCTTACGAAAAAGATGAAGACATTCCTGAAATCCTCGAGTTAGAGCCATGGGCCCAACAGCTGGATGCACAATAGGAAAAGCGGTTCGAACAGAGAGAGCCTCCTACTGAAGATGAGGTCATACAAGTGGATCTAGGCAGCGACTCTTCTACAAAACCAATCTTCTGTTGGCCCATTGATCATATGGTCAAACTGACTTTAATAATTGATCAAACTCTGTCTTGATATATGGAACTAGTCAAGACATCTCGGACTCTTGGACATGATCAAGAAAAACTATCTACTCAGTTCAAGACCGAAGTACTGTTTGCCTGTTCGAGTCTGTATTTCTTTGAGCAATATATTTTTTATTTTATTTGAGTCTAGGAATACTTTGTACACCGAGTCATACTGGCAAATAGGCTATTCCAAAATGATTTCAAAATGTTTTTAAAATGTCCTTAGTTTTGAAAAATATTCTTATTTATAAAAGCTCCAAAAAGGTTTTCAAAATTCCCCAAAAACTAATTTTAAAACCCTAACCTAACCCTGACAGAACTCGGCCAGAGTTCGTCCAGAGTTCGGTTAGTGGCTGTTTTGTTTTTGAACTCCTTGGAACTTGGTCCTCCTGGAGTTGCGAATTTGACCGAGATTTGCTCATCGAGTTCTGCCCGAATTCTGCCAGAATTCTGTCTTTGGAACTCCTATAAATAGAGAATGATTTCGATCATTTTAACTCACTCATTCACTTTCAATCTTCTCTCTACTTAAAGCTTTCAGTCTTCCAAAGAGTTTTTTTCGAGCTTTAATTTTCCGATCCCAAGCCAGTTACAATCCTCTAGTCGTTTTGCCAGTGCGGTGCGGTCTAGAAGTTTCTGAGTGATTATAATCAGAAGGCTTGATAGAAGAATACTTTTCACAATTGAAGTTGGACGATTTCTTCGTATCAAAGCTCGCGTTGTAGAAGTTGTGAGGACTTCGTAAGAAAACTTGCGGTTTTGCCAATATTGGATTCAACTAGTAGTAAGAGTTCTACCGACTGGACTAGTCCTCAACAGAGGAAAACCAGTATACATCACTGTCTTTGCGTTTGCTTTCTTATCTCTGCCTTTACATTTTTTAGTTGTGATTATTATTCTGTGATCTTGCTGCTAAATTTTTTTAATTAGCATTATTCCGCTGCCAACTCTATTCACCCCCCTCTAGAGTATTCTGCTTTACGATTTCGTTCCTACAATTGGTATCAGAGCGGGTGTTACAGGTAAAGCAAGGTAATATTATAATTATTTATTCATTTAACTAATTATTATATAGATCACAGCACAACATATGGCAACTGTGAAATTCACAAGTGAAGGCCGGGCCACAAACGGACCTCCATTGTTTGATGGTACGAACTTTACCGATTGGAAAATACGGATGAATTTCTTCTTGAAATCACTTGACTTTAATTTATGGTCTATTGTTATTGATGGCTATCAAAAGCCACCTCATATAAATGTTGATGCAGTTTTAATTAAAAAACCCCATAACAGATATACAGAGAAAGAAAAGAAAAAGGCTAGTCTTGACGCACGTGCTATTAACGCTTTATTTTATGCTTTAAACAGAACTGAATTTAATAGGGTGTCTATCTGCACAACTGCTAACGAAGTGTGGAAGCTTCTTGAAGTCACACATGAAGGCACGACTCAAGTCAAAGAATCAAAGGTCAGCAGACTTACTCAAGAGTATGAGGTGTTCAAGATGAAGCCCAACGAAACAGTTACTCAGATGTTCGAAAGATTCTTGGATATTGTAAATCCTTTGTCCTCCCTAGGCAAAGATTACAGTAACCATGAAAAGATTTGCAAACTCCTGCGAGCACTTAGCAAGAATTGGATTCCAAAGGCTACTGTAATCATTGAAGGGAACGACCTCACAACTATGTCCCTCGAAGTACTCATGGGTAAGCTACTCACTCATGAACTGGAGCTACAAGATTTTGAAGAGCCTGTACCAAAGGAGAAGACGATCGCTTTCAAGGCGCAGAAAAGCTGCTGAAGGTGATTCAGACAGCTGTGAATCTGATGCTGAAGATCAAGCACTCCTAGCAAGGAAATTCAAAAGATTTATGAGATATAAGAAGAAAGCCAAAGAAAACAATAACAGCAACAACTGGTATCAAGATGATGCTGTCTGCTATGGCTACAAGAAGAAGAATTGTCCTACAAACTCATCATCAAGCAAGAAGAGCAACAGGTATGAGAAAGGGAACCTGAAGAGATCAACATCTCGGAGATATGCCAACACCAGCATATGGCATGAAAGTGAAGCCAGCGACTCAGAAGATGAACAATCAGAAGACGCTGTAAATGTATGCTTTATGGCATCCGATCAGGTACTCTCTGAACCTGTAGTCGATACATATGATGACTTCACCTTTGAGCAATTAGGAGATGCCTTCAGTGAACTGATAAGTGATTACAGGAAACTGCGTAGCAAATATCAGACCTCTAAGAAGGTACTCAAAGAGTACAAAGGTGAAATAGAAAGACTTACCGACCAACTAGCTGAGGTTAGAAATAATATTAGTGAGTCTGGTGAGCTTTCATCTGTCAAGCTCTTATTACACGAGACTATCAAGTCATCTGAAGAGAAAGACAAGGTTATTGACCAACTGAAAGAAGAACTTTCTAAAGAGAAGAAAAGTCTTCAATGTGCACAAGTCAGAATGGAAGCACTCACTTCTGACTATACTATGTTGTATGACACTTCCAAAAGATTAAAAATTAGGTTAGGAAAACAGCCTGAGACTGCTGCTTCCTACCCTAACATGTGTCACTTACCGAATAATCAGAACATTCCTAAACCAAACACTGTCAGACTTAACCCTATCAAACCTTTACCCTAAAAGGTTAAGCCCAAACAGGATTAAAGGTATGCTTTCTTCTATACTAGAAAACCTAAACCTACCAACCATGCACACCACTCAGCCTTCAACATTCAACATGCACAATGTCATTATTGTGGCCTCGTTGGTCATATTTCTCCTGTATGTAGAATCAGAAAGCTTGTTGATTTAAATATTTATGCATGGATACTAAAGGCTAACACTTCAGGACCCTACAAGAAATGGGTACCAAAAGTTTTATCTGTAAATTGTTTTGTAGGTGGAACACCTTTTACATGCTAAAAGCAAATGGATTCTCGACAACGGTTGTTCACGGCATACGACCGGTGACGCTACACTATTTGCAATACTGTCGAAGAAAATGAAGGAAGGTTATGTCTCCTTCGGTAACAACTTGAAAGGGTATATCATTGGTATCGGTGATGTTGGTAAGTCTTCCTATCCTGTGATTAAGGATGTCTGTCTGGTTACCGAGTTGAAACATAATCTACTCAGCATAAGTCATCTAGCTGATCATGGTTATGGCATCAACTTTGGCAAAGACAAATGTACTATAGTTGATAGCTCAACTGGTAGTACTATCTTTGAAGGTATCAGGGAAGACAATATATATGTTTTCTATTTGTTGGAAGAAACTAACATTTTAGGTAGATGCTTAATGGCTAAAAGTGATGAGAGTCATCTGTGGCATATGAGACTCGGTCACGCAAATATGGACACAATCTCAAGATTATCCACGAAAAAGCTAGTACGCGGTTTACCGGACATAACATTCAAGAAGGATTCGGTATGCAGCCAATATGAAAAGAACAAAGCTACCAGATCCACATTCAAGTCAGTAAACGCAGTATGTACTACTAGACCTCTACAATTGCTACATATGGACTTATTTGGTCCTAGCAGAGTTAATAGCCTCGGAGGTAAGCTATATGCTTTTGTAATTGTAGATGATTATTCTAGATACACGTGGATATACTTTTTGACACGCAAGAATGATGCATTATCCAAATTTGTCGCCTTTTGTAAGAAAGTACAGAATGAAAAAGGTTACATGATCACTCGTATTAGAAGCGATCATGGTGGCGAATTCGAGAATACAGAGTTTGAGTAATTTTGTGACACACACGGTTTTGTACACGAGTTCTCCTGCCCTAGGACTCCACAACAAAATAGAGTTGTGGAACGTAAGAACAGAACTCTATCTGAAATGGCTAGAGTAATGTTAAACCAGTTTAGTCTACGCAAATATTTCTGGGCTGAAGCTGTCAATACAGCTTGTTTTGTTCTTAATAGTGTTCTAATTCGACCCAAATCGAAAAAGACTCCATTTGAGTTACAGTTTGATAGAATTCCATCAGTTTCATATTTTAGAATATTTGGTTTGCTTTATTCTTAATACAAAAGACAATTTGGGAAAGTTTGACGAAAAGGCCGATGAAGGTATATTTTTAGGTTATGCGGCCAAGAGCAAAGGATGCAGAGTCTTCAACAAACGAACTATGATCATCGAAGAATCAATCAACGTCACCTTTGATGAATTGAATCAAATGACTATCGATGACAATGACGAAGATCGAAATATACCAAGCTCAACACCAGCTGATTCTCAACCAAGCTCAGCACTAGCTGATCCTCCTAGAGAAGATCCAGGAACCAGCTACCTTCAGAGTCTGCCGAAAAGATTAAAATTTACGGCTGATCATCCAAAGGATTCGGTAATTGGTGATATTACCAAAGGTGTAAGTACTCATACATCCAGTAGAGATATTGTTTCTAGTGTTGTATTCATTTTACAGCTAGAACCCAAAACCATTGATGAAGCATGTAGTGATATTTTTTGGATAGATGCTATGCAAGAGGAATTAAACCAATTTGAACGGAATCAAGTTTGGGAACTTGTTCCCAAGCCTATTGATCATCCAGTCATTGGCACCCGTTGGGTATTCCCAAATAAACTGAACGAGAATGGTTTAGTAACTCGTAATAAGGTTCGACTCGTAGCTCAAGGATACAATCAGGAAGAAGGTATCGACTACGATGAGACTTATGCCCCAGTTGCGAGATTAGAATCCTTTCGCATATTATGTGCATTTGTATGTTTTCATAATTTCAAATTATTTCAAATGGATGTCAAGAGTGCATTTTTAAATAGGTTTATAAAAGAAAAAGTTTTTGTAGCACAACCTCCAGGTTTCACAGATTTTAAAAACCCTGATCATGTTTTCAAGTTGAAGAAAGCTTTATACGGTTTAAAACAAGCCCCTCGTGCTTGGTATGATCGTCTAAGCTCCTTCCTACTTGACAATGGTTTTTCTAAAGGCAAGGTTGACACTACACTTTTTATTAAGTCTTTTAATGGCAAGCTTCTCTTATAATACAAGTCTATGTTGATGATATTATATTTGGATCTACTGATGAATCTCTTTGTCAAGAATTCTCTAAGTGTATGCAGAATGAGTTTGAGATGACCATGATAGGAGAGCTAAAATTCTTTTTCGGACTACAAATCAAACAAACTGACAATAGAACATTCATAAATCAAGCCAAGTACACAAAAGATTTGCTAAAGAAGTTTGATCTGGATAATGTCAAACCTATTGGCACTCCGATGGCAACTTCAACAAAGCTTGATATTGATGAACAAGGCAAGCCGGTCGACACACGTAAGTATCGAGGTATGATCGGTAGTTTACTTTATTTAACTGCTAGTCGTCCAGATATTATGTTTAGTGTTTGCCTGTGTGCACGTTTTCAAGCTAATCCAAAGGAATCACATTTGTGCGCAGTTAAGCGTATCTTTCGATACCGTAAGGGCACTTCTTCTGTTGGCTTATGGTATCCCAAAACTAAGTCCTTTGACCTTATTGGTTACTCGGATGCAGATTTTGCTGGATGCAAAGTTGATAGAAAAAGTACCAACAACACATGTCATTTCTTAGGCAAGGCTTTAGTCACATGGTTTAGTAAAAAGCAAAATTCTGTAGCCCTATCAACAAAAGAGGCTGAGTATATCGCCGCAGAACGTTGTTGTGCTCAGATTTTGTGGATGAAACAAACCTTAGAAGACTATGATTTATTTTACACACATATTCCCATTTTCTGTGACAACACGAGCACAATTAATTTGACTAAGAATCCAGTATGTCACTCTCGTACTAAGCATATCGAGATTCGACATCATTTTCTTAGAGATCATCATCAGAATGGAGATATTGACCTTGTGTACATAGATACTGAGAATCAATTAGCTGACATCTTCACAAAACCTCTAGCAGAAGATCGTTTCAATTATTTACATCGAGAATTAGAAATGTTGGACGTCAATAATGTTAATTAATTTCGTTTTATGATTATATTTCAATACGCAAAAACTGTGTTAGAAACAAGCCAATAAATAGTCTGTCTGTCACCACAACTACGGTTGAAGCGAAGCGGTACTTAAGATTTCTCCGGTGAACCTCCGCCAGCTGTGACAGTACTCCTACAGATAATCTAAGACAGTCGCTGTGTAACAATATTTAATCTATAAAATAATATTAATTATATTAATTGAATGTTAAAATTACTAATATTTGAATTAAATCTTTGAAATGAGTCAATGAAAAAGAAAGTGTTCCAAACCAACCCCAGGCAAATTCGGACCGAATTTGGCCCGAGTTCGGTTAGTGGTATCTGGTTATATAACCAGAACCCGAGAACCTTTCTTCTTCATTTCTTCTAAACACCACCATCACAGAAACAACAGCCGCGCGAGAGCCCTCAAACCCTAGTCCTTCACCACTCCGTTTCTCCCAATCTACGTGGTGAAATCCATCCAAATTTTGGATTCGTGCGGAGATCGTTGTCCTCTACAACATACTTGAATCTCGGGAGGTATAACTCCGTATTTCTCCTCCTTTCAATTTCGTGCATATTTACTTTTATTGCACAATGCCGCCTAAGGGATTTAACCCCTCAAGAGGAAGAAGAAGACCAATCCTAATGAGGAAGGATCATCTTCGAATCCACCTACGGATTCCCTCTTTTTGCCAGTTCAATCGAGCGATGGCGCGCTCGATGGGATTTATTTTCAAACCCTAGATCAAGCCCTTATGTGGTATGGAGACTTTTCTATGAGATCCATATGCACAGGTGCTCCTATCAAATGGACTGTGTTTCCAGAACACCGCCCTTATTTTGAGGCATTAGGGTTACAATACGTTGTTAAACTTTGTTTCCCGGTAGCCACTAATTCCATTAGACTTTTCTACTGCAATATCATATTAAACACGTTTGACGTAAGTACTCGTGTTGGCGGACTAGACATCGAGTTCAATGATGTCCTCTTAGCGGAAATCCTTGGTCTATCTAACGAAGGTGCACCGCTTGTTGATATCACTGAATTTGATTTTCCCGACGGAGAAAAACCAGTATATATCGCTGTCTTTGCGTTTTCTTTCTTATCTCTGCCTTTACATTATTTAGTTGTGATTATTATTCTGTGATCTTGCTGCTAACAATTTTTAATTAGCATTATTCCGCTGCCAACTCTATTCACCCCCCTCTAGAGTATTCTGCTTTACGATTTCGTTCCTACATCTTCGTTAGTAAAAGCCTGACAGACGAACAGCGAGAATCGTTACAGGAACTTGTCAAAGAATATATCGATGTGTTCGCCTGGAGCTATGAAGACATGCCAGGACTAAACCCCGAAGTTGCCCTTCACAAGATCAATATTCGGCCAGAGGCAAAGCCGGTCAAACAACAACAGCGACGCTTCCGCCCGGGCATCATGGATGCAATCGAAGCCGAAGTCAACAAACTGATTGCCAGTGGCTTCATTCGTGAGGAACAACATCCGGATTGGGTCGCCAACATAGTACCAGTCCTCTAGAAGAATGGGAAGATTCGAATCTGCATCGACTTCCGCAATCTGAACGAGGTATGTCCCAAAGATGAATTCTCCCTCCCTATTACAGACATCATGATCGATAACACATGCGGCTTCGAACGCATGTCATTCATGGATGGCTTCTCGGGGTACAACCAAATCAAGATGTCTCCTAACGACGAAAAGCATACATCATTTCGAACACCGATTGGCACATACTGCTACACAGTCATGTCTTTCGGTTTAAAGAATGCTGGCACCACATATCAAAGAGCTATGAGTATCATCTTCAGGGATCACTTGTGTAAGACCGTGGAGTGCTATGTTAATGACATCGCCGTCAAGAGTCGTTGTAAGGGTGACCACCTCCAGGATCTGAGGAAGGTATTCGACCTGATGAGAGCACATAACCTAAAGATGAATCCCACAAAATCCTTATTGGGCGTATCCTGCGGAAAATTCCTAGGTTTTATTATTACTGCCCAGGGAATACACGTAGATCCAGAAAAGATGAAGGCAATTATGGAAATGGGTCCCCCGAGAAATCTCCGCGAACTCAGAGGCCTTCAAGGGAGGCTAGCTTACATCAGGAGGTTCATTTCTAACCTCTCCGGACGTTGTCAGCCATTCACCCATCTCATGAAGAAGGGCGTCTCATTCGTATGGGATGAAGAGTGTCAGCGTGCCTACGACAGCATCAAAGAATATTTGTCGAATCCTCCAGTCCTGGTGGCCTCGGTTGCTGGAAAACCATTCCTGCTCTATGTACGAGCAATGGAGCATTCTTTCGGCGCTCTACTAGCACAAAATAATGATGCAGGCCATGAGCAAGCCATATACTACCTCAGTCGAATGATGATCGGGCCAGAGCATTGATATACCACCGTAGAGAAGGAATGCCTCGCCATGGTGTTCGCCATTCAAAAGACGCGGCACTATGTTACAGGACAAACCATACATGTGATCTCACGAGTCAACCCCCTCAGGGTCCTCATGACTAAACCAGGGGCACTCAGCTCTCGCCTCGCTACATGGGCAATATTGTTGTCCCCCTATCATATGATGTTCGTCCCACAAAAGGCTGTTAAAGGTCAAGCTCTGGCAGAATTTTTAGGAGCCCACCCAGGCTCGGAGTCGTCCAGAATATATGATGAAATTCCAGATGAGGTCGCAGACTCGCACGCAACCTCTCACGATGATATATGGCGAATGTTCTTCGACGGCACCTCAAAGACCAGACCTAAGGGCAACATCGTCGTCGGAGTTTGGGTGGTGCTGGTTTCTCCTTCCGGGTTGGTGATCAACCGCACTTACTCTCTCACAGAGCCCTACTTTAACAATATGGCCGAGTACAACGCTTTGGTCATTGGCCTCCAACTTGCAAGAGAGCTGGGGGTAGAATATCTTGAAGCATACGACGATTCTCAGTTAATCGTCAATCAGATCCGGGGTTCAAACGAAGTTTGCCATGAAGACATGATCCCCTATCACCAAATAGCAATCAACATCATCGCGTCGTTCGAGGGGTTCTTCATCGAACACGTTTCCAGACTCCGAAATATCGAAGCCGATGCCCTAGCTGGCCTTGCCGCTTCCCTAGCGGTTCCGAACTATGCTCGCCAATCCGTGGATGTGATAGGCCACGAACTGGTCTATCCCAAGAACAATGTTCAATTTATGGCGAGTTATTCCGCTCAGACGATCGACGAAGTCCCATACTGGAGACAACCATTCATTGACTTCGTAGTCTACGACATCCTGCCCGAGAACCCAAAGGAATCAACTTCCATCAGAAGGCGTTCTCTCAGATTCTTCTACGATATAGAGACGAAAATGCTGTATCGGCGATCCTATAATGGGCTATTGCTTCGGTGTCTGTCAAACGCAGAAGCCAAAGAAGCCGTATGCGAAGCTCATGACGGTGTCTGCGGGGCCCATCAGCCTGGCCCTAAATTGTAAGACCGTCTTCGCCGAATGGGCTACTACTGGCCCACGATGGTAGCAGATGCGATAGACTATGCAAGAAAGTGCAAAGCCTGCCAAGTCCACGCGGACTTCATGCACCAGACATCCGAGTTTCTACATCCGACAGTGGCGTCCTGGCCATTTGAAGCATGGGAAATGGATATCATCGGTCCGATCGCTCCGCCTTCTTCCCGAGGACATCGCTTCATACTCGCAATCACGAATTACTTCTCCAAATGGGCGGAAGCTGTCCCGCTTGCATAAGTAAAGACTTCAAACGTGATCAGCTTCCTCAAGCATCACGTCATCTATCGCTTCGGACTGCCCCGAAGGATCATCCACAATAATGGTCCGCAGTTTGCAAGCCACGCCTTCTATCGGTTTTGTGACAAGCACCGCATCCAGAATATTGCTTCAACGCCATACAATCCAGCAGCGAATGGGTTGGCAGAAGCATTCAACAAAATAATTATCAAACTTCTCAAGAAGTTCGTATCGTCCAACAAACGCGACTGGAACGAGAAGCTTGGCGAATGCTTATGGGCGTACCATACCACAGTCCGAACTGCCACAGGGAACACACCATTCTCCCTGGTCTACGGGAATGAGGCAGTTCTCCCATTGGAGACTCAAATACCCTCGCTCAACGTCGCTCTCACTTACCAATTGACGACAGACGATAACTGTCGTCGCCAACTATAAGAGTTGGAGGACTTAGATGAAAAGTGCCTCCTAGCTCAGCAACGGATCGAGCTATACCAAGCACGCATCTCCGGAGCCTTCAACAAGAATGTTAAAATCAGAACATTCCAAGTAGGCGATCTCGTTCTGGCAGTCCGGAGGCCGATGGTCATGACTCACAAAACCGCCGGCAAATTCCAGCCAAAATGGGAAGGTCCGTTTATCATTGAGGCCGTATTCTCCAACGGCGCTTACCGCCTCGCAAAACAAAACAAAGACTTGCTCATGTTGCCCGTCAACGACAAGTTCCTGAAGAAATATTATGTCTAAACGATATTTTCCAGATTATTGAGTCATGTACCCGCTGGTACCGCTGAACTCATATTCCATTTTCCAGATTATTGAGTCATATACCTGCTGCTACCGCTGAACTCATATTCCAAAATTCCAGATTATTGAGTTATGTACCTGCCGGTACTGCTGAACTCATATTCCAAAATTCCAGATTATTGAGTTATGTACCCGCCGGTACCGCTGAACTCATATTCTAAATTCCAGATTATTGAGTCATGTACCCGTCGGTACCGCTGAACTCATATTCACAGTCCCAGATTATTGAGACATGTGCCCGTTGATACCGCTGAACTCATATCCACAAAATTCCAGGTTATTGAGTCATGTACCCTCCCGTACCGCTGAACTCACAATCTCCTACATTATCGAGTTATGTACCCGTATGTGCCTCTGAACTCATATTTCGGTCACTCTTTCAGATAGTAAGTCATGTATAACCATACCTCTGAACTTTCTTCCTGAAAGAGATCCTCCCTCATGATCCACTACCCGCACTCCCAGTGCACAAAAAGGGTAACAGATCCACAAATGTCCAAAATGGCCATGTCGATGTTACCTCTGAGTCGTTTCACTTTCGCCAAAAATAAATCACCCCTTTACATAGAACTTCCATGTCCTCATTACCTCTGAGTCGTTCCATGTACCCCCCTTCATTGAGCCCACTCCTGCCATGTCCTCATTACCTCTGAGTGGGAAGGCTCCGTCGAAGAAACCTTCATGCTTGCCATATCCTTATTACCTCTGAGTAAGTATGTTGATTTCCTTTCGACTTATTATCCGTACCCACAACCGGAGTACACCAAGAATAAAAGGTCCACAAATATCCTCCATTGAGTTTACTCCTGCCATGTCCTCATTACCTCTGAGTAGGAAGACTCCACGGTAAAACCCTCATACTTGACATGTCCTCATTACCTCTGAGTAAGTATGTTGGTTCTCTCTCGTCTTATTATCCGTATCCTAAACTAGGGTACGCCAAGGATAATAGGTCCACAAATGTCCTCTGTTAACCACAAACACCCTCCGTTGAGTCCACTCCTGCCATGTCCTCATTACCTCTGAGTAGGAAGACTCCACGGTAAAACCCTCATACTTGCCATGTCCTCATTACCTCTGAGTAAGTATGCTGGTTCCCTTTCATCCTATTATACGTATCCTAAGCTAGGCTACGCAAGGATAATAGGCCCATAAATATCTTTTGCTAAGTTTCTTAGTACAGGCCAATCATTTCTCATCATGCCCCGGGAGCCCAGCTGCTCCATGGCATTCTCTATCCCGATACCCGGAACATCCATGATCACCTTGCCGTGGAATTGTTCCAGGTATCCCCAATCAAACTTGTTATCCGTACCTGAAACCAAGGTATGCCAAGGATAATAGGTCCACAAACAAGTCCCCCTCCATGCGGGGCAAACACCACAAATACAACAAGCAGTACAAATAAAGGGTAAAATAAAACAGACTCTTTTATTTGGAAGCCAAAAAGCATTACATGTTTTGGGACCACGTCCCTCTCAAAACGAAAAAAAAGAGAACAGAAACAAAAGGAGAAGAAGGCCGACTATAGTTCGGCATTACACAATTCTAGGAGGCAGTTTCTCACCAAGATGGTCCCCCGCTCAAGACCCTGTCTAGCGCTACGCTCGGTTTCTTGGGACAACTGCTCCGCATCATCCAAGTGCATATATGCCCGCCAGTCATCCTCCAACTTCTTCAGGGTAATTTCCAGATCAGTCGAAACTCGATTCATCCTGTCAGCCTCTTGGATAATTAGCCCCCTTTCGGTACGGGCAGCCTATAGCTCGGACTCCAGGAAAGCTAACTTCCTCAGAAGCTCAAGGATCTGCTCTCGCATGTCAATAATCCCACGAGAGGTAGTCGCTTCCCGAGCCGTAACATCTTCACTCTCGCAGCTCAACTCATCATAGCGATCAGACAGTTCGCGGAGGTCCTTCAGCATGGCCGGCCGGGTCTTATCTCGAGCAGTCCTTATCTTCTCTACAACAGCTGTATGGAAACTGCGCTCCTGATCTATAGCAGCAGACAGATCAGCCTGCCGTAGCACCTAAAGCTGGTCTACTAGCTGATCATCCTCTATCAATTTCGCTTCCATAAGCGCGGCTACCCCTGCCCCATCGGAAAGTCTTAAGGATATCAATATGACCCTGGGCGCATTGCCGGGCCAAGATGAATGAGGTCCCTCTTTCCACAGCAGCCACTATCTCCCTCTTCAGGTGACGATAAAAGCTGCCAACCATGTCCTGTAACGCTTCGTCCGAAACTTCTGTAGAGGACGACGTCAAAGGAAGCGTGGCCAGCAACGTCGGAGGAGGTACGCTAGAACTAGCCACCAAGGGGACAAATTCCGAGTGGAACGATACGCGGATAGCAGCTAACTCTTCCTCCGCCACTCGAAGAGCTTGTACACTTGGCAGGGCAGAGAGGTCGACTCTCGGAGCCACCTGCGCAGAAGAAGATGCAAGGACTATTGTCCCCTGCCCCGGCTGTCCCACCACTTGACTTTTCGAACTCGAGACAGCGGGAGGCCCCTCAAGAGGAACCGGAAGTGGAGGAGGTACGCTCCTCTCCACCAATGCCCCTTCGACAGAGCCTATCTCAACAATGTCCATCATCGACACTGGAGAGGCAGGACCTGTATGTCCAGAGGAACCATCAATCGACGTAACCCGAAGGACGTGATGATAGAGTAGATAGGCCTCCTCGCAAGTTAAAATTCGGCTTATCTTACCAGGAGAGGAGCATGGAGGTTGTAACTTGCTCGCAGCTGACGTGGTCTCCTCACCCGCGACTTCCAAGTTAAAATTTGCTGGCTCTTCTGTCCCAGCCACCCCAGAGGGAGGTACGAATCTATCAGCATCATTTTGATGAAATTCCGTAATCTTGGGGACAGGTCTGTCGGAACCCCCGTCATCTTGAGTCATGACCTCGGTGACTTAAGATTCCTCTTCTTCTGATACCTACGGGAATGAAGAAAAATGATTAAAGATCAAAACTGGAGGAGACGAAGAACTGAATAAAAATGGTAGTAATTTGTATTACCTCCGAAGCGGGGTCGACCTCATTATTTCTCTCCCTTATAGTTAGCCTGCGACGTCTGGTCGCGGCCAATTTTCGGGAGTGAGGAATACCGCTAACAGGGGAGATTTGTCTGCTACGCTTTCGTACAGAACCAGGTGCGACGGGCGGTTGATCCACCCCAACATCTTCCACCGGGAAAGAAGAGTCATCTGCAACACGCTCCTCGTCCTCATCATCCGCAGTGGTGGAGTCTGAGTCGGGCACTTCGAATCTATTTTTCTTCTTCTTCCTCGTCTTGGCCCCTTAGGGCTTCTCATCCAAGCCAGTACCAATGATAAAACTGGTATCCGGGCTAAAACCAATCTGGATCTTGTTCGCCATGACATGGTACAAGGCCGCCATGTACAAAATCTCTACCAACACCTCAATGGCAGGAGCCGAAAAAGTGGTACGGGTATGGAATGCCAGGTCCTGATGCAGTCAAGGAGGCTACCCTCAAGATCCAGACAAGAGCTGGGACTATCCAGAAAAAGTTGGTTGTACCTAAACTGACGAGCAAACCTGTTGGGTAGGTAAGGTTCCAGGAAGACGGAATTACGATTGCGGTATACCAGGTGGGCAGGGCTGATGTTACGCAACTACAAGAGCATCTGGCCGTCTAGAAGTTGAGGAGGACCAATACCGTCGAGGTAAACGCCCGCTATTTCCTCAGCAGTAAAACGAGGGACGATACGAAAAAGATGTACCTATCTACTCTCGCCAGCGCCATCCGACAGGCACGCATGGTATCATAATCCCAAGACTCGTTGCGATAACGGAAGATAAAAGCGTCATCAGCAATCACGCCATCTTCAGAACCCGGTCTCATCAAAGACCGGTAGTGCATTAATAGCCACCCCATCAGATAATGATAGGGCAGCTCAGTCCTTTCAAAGTCTTTTGTCACATCGCGGGCGATGACCATGGATGTAAAAGTACGGAGACTACGGTGTATACTGCACATCATGGCCGGGAGAAGAGCTAGTTTCACTCTAAAAACTAGCTTCACAGTAGGGAGAATAAAATTACGGCTGATCCTTTCAATAGAACCAGCTCCTCCTGAAACGACGTAATTCCGCAGCCATACCATAAAAAATTCTGCTAGGAGCACCTTCTCTGACAGCTTTTGGGTATCCAGATAAAAATAACCAAAAGAGTCGGTCTTACTTCCAAATTTGTCGCTGGTAGAGGCCACCCTCTTCGTCGACGACATCAAAGCCTGAACCGCCTCCCGGGATTGAGGACTTCGGGAAGTAACTCGGCCTGAGGCTCCTGTCGAAAAGAGGTAGTTCACCCAATCCTTAGTATGGGGAGCATTCCCTTCCGATCTGCTTTCCTTCTTGGCTATCTGCTGGCACGTACTATAGTGGCACAATATTTTCTGATAAGTAGCCACGAATCCTGGGTATCGTTCTTCCAGCTCTTTGAACTCCTCATTCGTAGCAGTGTATGCTTCAAAAGCTTTATCCCCCTAAGAAAGTTTGGAAATCGCATGCATTTCATGGAGTGTCAGTCCCATTTCCCCTATAGGGGTATAAAAGGTTCCCGTACGGCAGTTGTACATCTCCAGCAAAGCCATGATTAACTTCTTGTTTACAGGTAAGCCGTGGCTGGTGCCCCGAATAGCGTGATAAAGACCAATCTCACGCAAAAAGTCTTATACTTTTGCGAGATCCACATAAACAGATTGATCCATGAGGGGATAGGGTGTATCCAACTTGGGAGTGCCAACCGGCCGATTGGATATGAGCCTTTCCGAGCAAGTTAGTTCAGGAAAGTATCGGCTGAAGAAAACGTAAAATTAGGGCCCGGCACATTCAAGAAAGCACCCGGGGCCAATCCCATTACATAACGGATGGCATGCACCTTGCCGGCACAAACTGATTTCATACTGTTGTTGTAATGGATGTCGTCCACAAATATCTCATTTCGGGTAGGAGTCAAAGACTCTTCCATCTTTCTGTCCAGCGGGAACATATTGAACCAAGATAATGGGAAGTGACGCTCCATTTGAGGGATGCGGATCGCAATCCCGTTAGAAATGAAGCTCCAGTTCTCCGATATATCCAGAATTTGACTGTTCTTCACAGTCAAAGCGTCTCCAAAGAAGAATGCAGGTTTCAGGTATTCCCCTTCCAACTTTCTCGAATTCATCATGGCACATAGGAAGTGGAAAGGTTGGTTCTTGGAGGCATTTTTCCTCATCAAAGGCTCTTCACTAGGGAGCTGGTCCGCCACATACCGAACTATCTGATCATAGCTATAGCCCATAGCGGCCTGAGCACGACCCGGTAGAGGTTCCCTCGTAGCATTAACTGGAAAGTTTACTGAAAAAAGAAGACAAAAGAAAATAAGTCAAAAATAGGAACAAAGAGAGCCGATGAGTATTTTCGAGCTTATGCGGCTCCAACTTAATAGAGCCTCATGCAGCTCAACTCAGAAAAACATTTATGCGGCTCCGTTCAGCGAAGGTTCATGCGGCAGTGCTCTCATATAGCTCTCAGAGTTCGGATAAGCTTCCGCCGTTCACGTGACAAACAAATTCATACGAGTCTATGCGGCTCAGCGCAGCCTATGCGGCTTCGTTGACGAAGCGCGTATGCGGCCACAATAACGATTCTCATGCGACTCGTGGCTTGACCAAGAGATGTACATGCGGCACACATGAAGATAAAGGCTCGCACATAAAATATGCGACGTAGCCATGACAGTTAAGGTTCCAAACTCACGTAAAGGTCCTTACCATCGATAGCGGGGTGGACGTCGGGGTGGACTACAGGCACGTCAGCTGGCGGAGGAGCTGCCACACTCGTCGCCGCAGAAGCAACTTTTTTACCCTTTGCCGCCGATGAAGACGCTGCCTTCTTCGCCACGACAGTCTTCTTGGGAGCCATTACTATGATCAGAGAAGGAGGACGAAGACAAGAGAGCTAGGGCAACAGCAGAGAGTAAAAGAAAGTCTTCTTTCCAAATACCCTGCTATTTATAAGCAGAACCCCAATGGACCGACGCATCGGTCCACGAGCAGTATAACCGACTCTTCGGTTATCAAGGCGATCTGATTATTTAAGACTAGTCTCTTGGGATCCTGCCCTAAAAAGCGGCCTTAAAATCAAACAACAATTAATGCAAAAGATTTGCACACGCGGCAGGATGACGTGGCAAGGAGCTCATGCGGCCAGACAGCCTCTGCGGCCAAAGGGACCATGCGGCTGATTGACCAATGCGGCTGAGGAGGCTATGCAGCTGGGACATCCATGCGGCCAGGACATCATATGCGGCCAGAAGAGTTTATACACAGTCATGCTTCTTATTCAAAGTATTTTAATTTTGTAAATTAAAAACTTTGAAGGGGGTCTTGTAGAAGCATGGAAAAGAATAAAGAAAGATCCATGCGGCCAAGGATCCCCATGCGGCTCAGAGAGCTCATGCGGCTCAGGGATCCATGCAGCTCAAGCGTCTATGCAGCTCGAATAGTTCCATGCGGCCCAGAGAGGAGCCGCGTGGCCCTCAATAGCTCTTTCCTTTGTCTTCTACTACATTTAATGCCTTGACGGCTGACAGCTCTGACCAATGACAGAAAGATACAATAATGACTCTGTCATAATGGCAAACTCCTAGGGAAACGAAGAAAATCTCTGACACAATCCGTCAAACCCCAAAGACCTTTATGTGGCCTTGATACGTGGACAGTCGCATGCGGCTCAGACAAAGGCTACCCATGTGGCTCAGACAGAGGCTACCCATGCGGCTCACGCAGAGGCTACCCATGTGGCTCAAGAAGAGGCTACCCATGTGGCTTACGAGGACTATCTTCATGCGGCTCATTGAGAAGCCACCCATCATGCGGTCGCCTACGCTCATGCCGCTCAGATCATCTCCATACGGTTCAAAAGTTCAGAGGCCACTCCCAAGCAGCCTTGACACGTGGCCAGCCTTATGCGGCTCAGTGGGGGGCAATCCTTATGCGGCTCAGATTTCCTAAGTGACTCGCGGTTCTGCCAGCGTCCCTACAGCTATCAGCCTAATAATAATGGTACACATGGCAAGATTCATTAACAAATCCTAACAACCAGGTTTAGTGCCATCCTTATAATTACTGGGATCAAATCAGATCATTTACAATCAATCAAATTGAACACGTGGTAGAAGATCCAAGTTTGGCATAACAAATCATGAGGATTTATGGCAATCATCATTAATTGCCCACAGAGATTTGATGCAATCACATTAATTGCTCAAATCTATTATGAATGGCCCAGATTATTGATCCTTAACCGCGACTTTTGAGAATGGGCAATCATTGCAAACCCTAATGATGCCCCCCACTCTTATAAATAGCGAGGTGCCATTCCCTTACAAGAAGAGAGGAGAGAGCAGAGAGCAGAGAGAGAGAGCATACCCCCCCTCGGATCTAGAGAGTCAGAGAGAAATTGAAAGGAGAGCATTTCTTCATCAACGCCAAGCAGTTCTTCTATAGAGTCAAGGTTGCACCCGATCGTCCAAGGAGTAAGGCAGAGCTGCTGTCGCTTTTCAAGCCTCTATTGTCACCCTCCAGAATCTAAAATAAATAATTGTACTTAGATTGTTGTACCTAGGTTTTCGTCCCTAGGCTTTCTTTGTACAAGCGAGTTTGTATTGTGAGTCTAAGTTCAGTCCTCCGATAATTGTTCTGTTCTTTTACAATCAATGGCAAACAATATTCACTACACTATCCACGACCATGCACATATCATGAATAAGATGCCATGCATCACTTGCAGTTAAAGTAACTCCTCGCACAACTAGACAGGATGTGCACAACTCAGAGATGTGCGCTACTTAGAATAACTACTTGACAGTTATTTTAGAACTCTATAAATAGAGTTTTAAATCAGTTCTTAGGCATCACTAATGATCATAATCTCCTGCTAAAGTGGTGTTGCATTTTCCAAAGGCTTGTGTCTTCAACATCACATCGTCCAAGAGATAAAGTGATCGTCTTCTGATTAGGTTTCTATAGTTGTACTTTCCTAGAAATTATTGTACTCTTGTACTTTCTTTCTTTGTTTGTAGAAATCAATCTTGTTTTTGCAAACAAAATGGAAAGTCTGCTTGGGACGACTTTTTCCTCCGACGAGAAAGTGACAACTCAAGGTGATACCGCGTTGATCGGCAAGACGCAGAAGACCTTGGTCGTACAAGTTAACCAAACAGCCTACGAAGCCATGATTAGTGCTGGGGGTACTAGGCGCACCACTGTGGCTACCAAGAATAAGGTGCATGCCGTATGGACTCCCAAGTCCTCAAAAATACCAATAACTGCTTCTATGCAACCTGTGCCTATTGCCTCTCTGCACAAAACAAAGGAGAATGTCCTTTGGCTACTCCCTCTTCTTCTTTAGTTCTGAACTCGAAGAATATCCTATTAGTAAAGATATTAATCAGAACAAAGGAAAGCACCATTTTGCCTTTTTCCATTCTACGCAAGCTGTGCTATTTCTGTCCTGGCGTAAAACAAGGAGAAACTCTTTTTAGCTAATCCCTCTTCTTTCCCAAGTCTGAAACTTGCTGGGAACGCACATGTTTCTGCCTTGGAGTAGAACAAAAGAAAGTGCCTTTTGGCCTTTTTTTCATCCTTTTCCGGTCCTTGACTCGGCAAAAAACACTTCTGGTTGTGCCCTTGCGCCAAACAATTTAAAAGTTTTTTTGGGCAGAAACTCTACTCATCTTGACAAAGATAATCAAATCTCTGGCAAGAGAGTAAGTTCTATTCAGAATGAACTTTTTGCTACCCAGTTGTGCCATGCCAAGCGCACAGGAACAGGGTACGCAACAAAAAAGGCATCATATCTACTCCCAAGAATTCAAGTCTGGATCTGCCAACCCTGTGCATCTCAAGGTCCAAACAATAAAAGCTGCTGGTGTCTCAAATAGACACACAATAGCACACCTAACTGACTTGTGCGCCTATATTAACAGGCACCAGTCAGGAGCAACTTCAGCAAGTCATAATGTGCGCCAGTCACAGTCTAGCCAGCAGCCAACTTGTGCCAGAGGATGAATTCTGAAGTCAAAAATCCTTACCTGTGCCAATCAACTCAGCACCGCCTTATACACTCAGGGTACAAGACTTCTCAAGAACCGGAATCATGTTCCCAATGTCATCAAGGAATACTTCCCTTCGACTTTTTCTTGTCATGTCGTTGTAACCGATCTGCGTGAACTTCTTGCGCATAAGCAGAAGATTGTAAGGCCGTCTCATCCACTTGTAGCTCCACAACAAGAACATCACTATATTTATCACCACGAGGTAGTCATCAAATATTGTTGCCAGTCAGCTAAGCGATTTGTCTTCGACTGTTTGAACTATGCCCAGACTCCTTAACCAGTGATAGTGGACGAAGATGAATTATTGTACGCTTCTGTCAACATGACATCCCGAAGCACTGGGGTAGAAAGCGTCCGAGACATAATGCATCCCGCAACCCCAGTCTGTTAGCCCAATGATTATATCATATTTTGAATATGGCTAATCAATTAAGTTTAACATATTGACGTGAATAATATTCATGTAATCACTATCATGTTGCTACTTAAACTTAGCATTGTCCTCTATGTTCACTATTTCAATATTGTTGAGCTACATAAGCTTGTATCATATTGTTTTGTTTGTCTAACATGTTCTTATAGACATGTAGTAAGCATGGTCAAGCTTTGTCAAACCAGGACATCTGCAATAGAGAATTATTGATGGGCCAAAGACGGCGTTATATAAGAAGATTTCTCTGAACCGCCTAACGACCTATCCGGGGCCACGCATCGGGGGTTCCGTTGCCGGTCAGCGGACAGGGGTCGAGGGGGCAGCACCCCCCGTCAGGTGTTTGAGGGCGAAGCCCTCGAAAGGTATTCAGGTTTCCAGATCTGTTTATCTTTGGATGACCGCCGTCAAGTGAAAAGGCATCTTCAGTTTTCTCAAATATCTGAAGAAAGGCGTCATAAAAGGGCTTTGTTTTCCTATTTTATCAATGTATTTTTCATATTTATTAAGTCTAGGAATACGATGTACACTGCATCGTACTGGCAAATAGGCTACCCAAGAAATTTTTCAAAATACCCTTTCATTTTGAAAACAAGTCCACTTACAAAAGCCTAAACTACTTCCTAACTGTTTGACTTTTCAAAAAGCCCAAAACCAATTTGCAAAAACCCTGACAGAACTCCAGGGAATTCGGCCAGAGTTTGGCCCGAATTCGGCCAGAGTTCGGTTAGTGAACGTTGCTTTTCGAACTTGGTCTTCCTGCAGTTACGGATCCCAACGAGATTTTCTCATAGAGTTCTGTCCGGATTCTGCCCGAATTCTGTTAAAATTCTGCCTTTGGAAAAACTATAAATAGAGAATGATTTCGATCATTTCAACTCACTCATTCACTTTCATATCTCTTCTCTATAAGCCTACTGCTTCTTCCAATGTATTCTAAGCTATTTATTTTCAAATCCCAAGCCAGTTACAATCCTCTAGTCGATTTGCCAGTGCGGTACAGTCTAGAAGTTTCAGAGTGGTTGTAATCGGAGGCTTGATTGAAGTTACACACTTCACAATTGAAGTTGGTCGAGTACTTCGGATCAAAGCTCGCGTTGTAGAATTTGCAAGAACTTCGGATGAAAACTTGTGGTGATTTTCCATAGTGGATTCAACTGGAAGCTAGAGTTCTTCCGACTGGACTAGTCCTCACAAGAGGGAAACCAGTATACATCCTTGTGTTTGCATTTGCTCTCTACTCTCTACTTTTTATTTACATATCTGTGATATATTATCTGTCATCTTATTACTAACATTTTTAAATAGTTAATTTCTGCTGCCTACTCTATTCACTCCCCTCTAGAGTATTACGCTTTACAACTCGTTCCTACAATCGGTCCTACACAGTCAATAATACTTGGATTGGATCCGTGATTACGGAGAAGGGTCTACCGACACACCAGATCAAAAAGCCTAGATACAATCGATCAAAGGAATCTTTCTTCTGATCGAGATACAATCGGTCAAAGGAATCTTTCTTTTGACCGAGATACAATCGGTCAAAGGAATCTTCCCTTTGACCAAGAAATAATCGGTCAAAGGAATCTTCCTGACTATGACCAATATTTCCTCAGTCAAAGGAATCTTTATATCCCTTGTCCTGGGAGTAGTTCCTTGTTTTACTTGGATGCCAACAGCGAAAGTTCTGAGCAAACCATCTTTTCTACTAGTTCCTCTTCAATGTCCAGTAAAGTGATAACATATGTCACTAATGAGGAATAAGATATATCTAGCTCTAACAGTCAAGAGCAGAGAATTGCTGCCTTGGAGGCCGGTTTGAAGATCATTGCTGAAATGATGACAAGTATGCATGCTGTGATCATGGCACAACACACGGTTCCACCGGTTACGAATTTGATTCCAACCTAAGAACCTGTAATGACATTTGTTCCCGTCAGCATTGGTCTGGGGGTATAGTCTCCTCATACTACTTTAGTACCATTCCAGGCTACTCTAAGTCAGTCTGGTGTTGGAGGTGGTGCATATCATGCAGTCCTTCCTCCTGACACACCAAATTAGTCCACTTCTCTGCATAACCAGTGGGATATGTTAACGAGTCCGTAAAACTTTTGTGTACTCAGTTTGAAGCCTTCAAACAGAAAGACGGCCTACAGAAGTTTGGGATTAAACAACCTTATCCCATAGAGTGGAAGGAAGTTCAATTTCCACCCAAATACAAACCTCCTACCATTATGCTGTTTGATGGCAGTACATTTCGAAGCCAGTACCTCAACCTCTTTGAGGTAATGACTGATCAACTTCAACCGAACGATGCTTTACTCACTAGAGTATTCGTAGGATGCTTAGATGATGCTTACGACTGGTACCACAGTTTGCCAGACGGTTGCATAACCTCCGTTTATGGATTCAAACAAATATTCCTGGAACGATTTTATGAGGGAACAAATGACATGACTATGTCAGCCCTCATCAAAATCAAACAACGACATAATGAAACTACTGAACGTTTTATTGAACTATTCTGCCGTGAGGCACTCAAAATGCCTCTAGAAACACCAGATGATTTGACTATAGACACATACAAATCAAACTAGTTGCCTATAATTAGCATGTGGACTAGCTCTATACAGTTTCAGGATTGGCCTTCCTTCATAGTAAATGCCAAGGTAGCAGAAGAAAGTATCGACAAGTTCAAACAATTAGGCATTTATATGCCTAATCTTGACAGAGATGAACATACTACATCCAACGGCGATGGCCGCCAGAATTACTACAAAGGAAAAGAGACTTTGGCTATCAATGTTAAAGGCAGAGAACCTCTAGCCGTCAACATAGGTCAGTCTCAGTCAACACCTACTCCAACGGCACCACCACAAAGGGCACCACGTCCTAAAGAAGAATACTCCTTTGACGAGGATGATGTCATGAGCATCTTTGATTGCTTGATTCAGAGCAATAAACTTTAGTTGCCGGATGCAAAGAGGCCAGAGGAAATGGGTAAAATAGATCATCCTAAATATTGTGTGTATCACAGGTTTATTGGACACCCGACTCAAGCATGCTATGTGCTCAAAAAGAAGATCCAAGAGATGATCAAATTCGATGCAATCACTCTTCAGCGGGACGAGAAGACCATAACTGCTAACATCGTTTTTCTATAGTTTTGCAATTTTCTTGCTCAACTTGTGCAGGATGGAGTCATACCCATCCCGAAAGCTACTCTGGAGATTGTCAATCTTCCACCTGTACAAACTGATGTTCTTGTTCCTTTGTCAACTGATAAGGAGGAGATTATGTGGATCTATTCTGATTGGGTGGTTGACTTTGATGCACCTTCATTCACAAAGTCCAAGAAAGTAGCCAAATACAAGTCATGTCATATCATTGGGTGAACACTGTCTTCTACCTTTTACTGCTACCTTCACCTTGGCGGAAGATTCTTCTTCTTTTTCTTCTTCTGAGACAACGCTGTCAAAGCTAGAGGCTAATTATCGACCAGCCTTTCATCTATATAGTCAACAATCCCGTGAAATCATGACGAAGATGGGATATGATCTACAAAAGGCTCCTGGCCTGAATCATGGAAAATGATCTCTTGTACCTCTTTCTCTATGTTTCACACAACTAATCTTATGTTGGTTTAGGTTTTTGGACAGACTCCTCATCTTGTCAAAGGAAGTTGTCCAAAAGCAAGATCCGGACAAAGAGTTGCAATATGGTGTCCTTCGAACCTATATCCGAAGAAGAAGCCTTAACTGGTACCAGGTCTGGGAGACTTTACCTAAGAGACTATTCAGAAGGTCAAGAGAGCCCTACTCCAGCTCTGGAGGCTCCTCCAGTATTTATTCTCCTGCTGTTAATATTCCATCGGCTTTATCACTTCTAGTGAAACAAACTCCTTCCAAATCGATGGCGGCCGACAAAAGAAAATAGCATGACTGCTTCGATAAAGTATTAAAGAAGATTCTACCACTTGGACTTGAGAAGCCTTATAATTTTGATATATTAGCTCAACTGGCTAATACTCCAGAAAGGTTATCAATCTTTGAACTTCTGCATCTCTCAAGGGAAACTCGAGAAACATTGTTTGAAGCTTTGATGCAAGCCGACACTTGTCTAACACTCCTTAAGAAGCCAGACGAGGATCCTGTGACCTGCTTTTATTTTCATAGTATGATCGAGCTGATGCCCAACATCACCTTTACACAAGATGATCTGCTGTTAGAAGAAAATCGACATGACCGGCCTCTCTATTTTATAGGATATGTCGATACAATGAAGGTTGACCGCATCCTGATTGATCCTGGGTCTGTACTCAGTATCATACCAAAGACTCTACTAGATGCTCTGAAGATCCCTGTGCATAATATTTCCACAACTATCACGGCAATCCTTAGATTTAATTCCGGTAGAAGTGAACCCCTAGGGAAGATTCGCCTGAAAGTACAAATCGGCAATCTCTGTACCAAGGTCACCTTCTATGTGATCGACAATCATGGCTCCTATAATGCCTTGCTGGGATGAACATTTCTGCATGAGCATAATATCGTTCCATCAACTCTTTATCAATGCTTCAAATATATGGACGTCAATGGAGAAGTCCAAAAGGAAGTGGCTGATCTAAATCCCTTCCGTGGTATCGAAGCATATTGTACTAGCCATTGATACTGAGGAAGATCAGAGTGACACTCCAAATGATGTTTTTGTAATCTCGGTTAAAGGACGTACTTGCCGTCCTCAGTCTTCTCTGACATTAATCATCCATCTTTCCTCTCATGCTAAGCATCCTTCTGCTGAAAAGACGGAATAGAGGGAGCTCACCTCTTCTGAGCCTCTTGTTATTGACCTTCATCGTAACAAGCCTCCTCTTTCTTCTTCTCCTCCTCTAGTTATCAACCTTACTGAGCTTTCTACTAAAGCTAAAAACCCTGTTGTAAATGGTGATGTACAAATCAATAAAGTAGCATCTCCTTTATAGTATACTGATGTCTTTTATTATACTCGACGTTACTTAAAATGCTAGATAACTTCGAACCACTTATAATAGAAGCAGTTCAACCTCTACAAGATGAACTATTGCTCGAACCAGTGCAAGACTCCTTCTTCTTAGTTCCTTCCAGGAAGAAAGATGAATTCCTATACTTTTTAGTAAAGGAACAGAGCAAATGACTTCGCCCGATACCGAGAAAGAAAATGACGATAACGGGAGACTCCAACTACGTCGTTATAGTCAACAATCAAAAGATAGGCTACAATTTTAAAGCTGGTCTCAATGGAGGTAAGGGAAGGCGAACTCCTATTCGTATCCCTGCTCTAAAAGGAAAGTCACTGCAATATTACGGTAAAACGAAGCGTGAATTGGGTTATACCTCGCCGATTCTGATCCTAGAAGCCTCTGAATCTGTTAAAGAGGAGCGATCTAACTCTTCTAATTCTATTTCATGGGATTCTGATACCAGTGTAGGCCACTTCCATCTGGTAACACTACCTTCCAATATGGTGTCTGCTGAATTCTTAAAAGACGATGATGACTTTATTTAAGCTCCTGAAGTAAATCCTTGGGAACAAAGGATGGACACTCAATAGGAACTTCGCTTTGCGCAACGAGAACCCCTACTGAAGATCAATTAATTCAGATTGATGTTAGAGAAAAAGGCTCGCCAAGACCTATCTTCATCAGCAAGAATCTCCCAGAAGAGGATAAATAAGAATTAATTCAGCTTATTCGGAAATACATTGACGTCTTCACCTGGAGTTATGAGGATATGTCGGGACTGGATCCTTAGATTGCTACCTATGGGCTCAACATCTTGCCCAATGCAAGGCCAGTCAAACAACAACAGCGTCAATTTTGACCTGACATGATGGATACCATAGAAACTGAAGTCAAGAAGCTTATCTCTTGTTGTTTTGTCAGAGAAGAACAACATTTCTGATTGGATCGCCAATGTTGTCCCAATTATGAAGAAAATAGGGAAGGTCAGAGTCTGCATTGACTTTAGAGATCTCAACGATACTTGTCCCAAGGATGAGTTTTCTCTTCCTATCACTGATGTCATGATCGACAATACTTGCAGATTCTAACGAATGTCTTTTATGGAAGGATTCTCATGATATAATCAAATCAAGATGCATCCAGAAGATGAGAAACATACATCTTTCCATACTCCTCTGGGAGTCTATTGCTACACTATCATGCCATTCGGTCTTAAAAATGCTGGTATAACTTATCAGCGGGCTATGAGTACTATCTTCCGTAATTATTTACGGAAGACAGTTGAATGCTATGCTGATGATATTACTGTCAAAAGTCGTCTAATGACAGACCACATCCAGGACATGAGAACTATCTTCGATCCAATGCTCCAGCATCAACTCAAGATGAATCCCACCAAGTCATTCCTGGGAGTCTCTAGTGGCAAATTTTTCGGATTCGTTATTACCTTTAAAGGTATACACGTTGACCCTAAGAAAATCAAAGCCATTCAAGAGATGCATCCTTCAGGCAACCTAAAAGAGCTACAAGGATTCTAGGGACGACTTGCATACATCAGAAGATTCATCTCAAATCTCTCTAGACGCTGTAGACCGTTCACTCAACTCATGAAAAAGGTGTGTCATTCATTTGGACTGAAGAATGCCAACAAGCATTTAAAATATAAAGCGGTAATTGATGAACCCTCCAATTCTAGTACCTCCAGTATCATGAATACCCTTCCTGATGTATGTTCGAGCAATAGATTATTCATTGAGTGCTTTACTCAGAAGAACAAAGAAGGTCATGAGCACGCTATCTATTATCTCAGCTGCACAATGATCGGGGCTGAACATCGATATAGCCCGGTGGAAAAAGAGTATCTAGCTTTGATGTTTGACATTTAGAAAATATGACATTATATCACAGGCCAGACTATTTATGTTATCTCCAGACTTAACCTTATCCGGATCTTGATGAAGAAGCCCAGTACACTCAATTCCAGACTTGCAACATGGGCCATATGTTAGCAAAATATGATATGGTCTATGTCCCACAAAAGTCTGTTAAGGGTCAAGCCTTAGCTGACTTCCTCGCGGCTTATCCAATTTTGGAAACGTCTAAACTCTATGACGAGATTCCGAATGAAACTTTAGAATCCAACATGATTTCAGAAGAAATTCTTGCCTGGCGACTATTCTTGGATGGTGCATCCAGGAGCAGACCAAAAGGTGCTATTGTTGCTGTAGTTGGAATCATCCTCATATCGCTAGAAGGATTAGCTATTCAAAGAGCTTATTCTTTAGACGAGTCGTGTTCCAACAACGTGGATGAATACAATGCTCTGCTCATTGGTCTCCAATTGGCTAAACAATTGAATATTGAATATCTTGAAGTATAAAGACTCTAAACTGATCGTCAATCAGGTTAGAGGCACGTATGAAGTTCAGTACCAGGATCTCATTCCATATCATGAAGCGGCAGTTAGACTGGGTACATCGTTCAAGGGCTTCTTTATTAAACACGTACGTCAGGCATGTAATATGGTGGCTGATGCATTGGCGAATCTCACAATTGTATTAGCAATCCCAGTGAGAAGGCAACAGATGATTGTCATCACTAACAGAGAGTTATTTTGCATCAAGAATAACTTAAATATTAAGTCCAGCAAACAACTAAACTCAACATCATTAGTGAAGACTGGAGAGCTCCTTTCATCGACTTCGTGGTACATAATATCTTACCTGAAGATCCTAAGGAAGCTACAACAATCCGTGGGCGATCACTCCAGTTTATTGCAATCACACCTCAAGACCCTCTACCGGTGAATATTAGATGGTCTACTCTTACGCTGTCTTGCGGGAGATTAAGCAAAATAAATACTACGTGAATATCATGATGGTGTATATGGTGCACATCAGCCTAATCCTAAGCTACAAGATCGTATCCGACGTATGGGCTACTATTGGCCCACTATGGTATCAGATGCTATCGAGTACGCAAGAAAATATTGAGCATGTCAAATCCATGCAGATTTCATCCACCAATCGTCGGAGTTCCTTCACCCGACTACCGCATCATGGTCCTTTAAAGCTTAGGGCATGGATGTCATTGGTCCTATCAATCCGCCTTCGTCTAGAGGAAATCGGTTTATATTAGCTATAACCGACCACTTCTCGAAATGGGCGAAAGCCATACCTTTATCTGAAGTCAAGACCAGCAGCGTCATCAACTTCATCAAATATCATGTGATATACAGATTCTACATTCCTCGACGAATCATTCATGATAATGGACCACAATTCATCAGTCAAAAGTTTACTCGGTTTTGTGATGACAACAGAATCAACAATGTTGCTTCCACGGCTACAATCCTGCAGCTAGTGGTCTGGCCGAAGCATTCAACAAAACTATCATAAAGATTCTCAAGAAATTTATTTCTACCAATAAGAAAAACAGGAGTGAAAAGCTTGGAGAATGTTTATGGGCTTATCGTACCACTATACGTACTCCAACCAGTTGCCACCTTTCTCCTTGGTATATGGATGTAAAGTTGTCCTACCATTGGAAATTCAAATCCCTCCTTAAGTATTGCAATTGCCAATGAGCTGACAACAAAAAACAATGATCATCTTCGACTTCAGGAGCTTGAAGCACTTGACGAAAAGTGGCTATTAGCTCAACAGCATATCGAACTATATCAGGCTCGTATTTCAAAGTTTTCAACCATAAAGTCAAAGTACGAGCCTTTTAAAAAGGTAAACTGGTTCTCACTGTCAGACGTCCTATGACTATGACACACATGAGCAAGGGCAAATTTGAAGCAAAGTGGGAAGATCCCTATGTTGTAAGCAACGGAGCTTATTAACTTACCGGGATGGATGGACGAGTCGCTATGAAGCCTATCAACGACAAATTCTTAAAAAAGTACTATGTCTGAAGGAATACCCTCTGAATGTTGTACATACTCAAAAAAAATATTGAGTTATTATCTTTTATTCACCCTTCTGATAAACCCTTAAATCTCCAACAGAGTCGCCATTTTATTTTTGCAAATAGGGAGCTGGCTGAAACTATCTTTGAGTATGCTACTGGGTCGAGGCTCTACTTGGTGGGTGATACTCTAGCTGAGGCTGGAAGGTTCCCTTCTGAAAATGAGGACTCTTCATTAGTCCCGAGCTATCATCTCCCCTAGTTGGATCACGAGTCCTCTTGTGCCTAAGGTCTATGTCTTCCTCTGCCAACTGAGTTGCCGTAACTATATCAGCAAAAGTCGCATCCTAGCTCGTAGTGACATGCACCCAGATCTCCTTGGCCAAACCCCTCCTGAATCTGTGGGCTCAATCCACGAGGTCTCTCACCATATACTCTGCAAAGCGGTACAATCTGCTAAACTCGACAGCGTACTCATCCACAGATAGACCATCTTGCACTAGGTTCTGGAATTGATTCTCTAGAACTCGTCGAGCCACCTCAGAGTAGAATTTCTTCTTGAAGAGATCTTTAAACATCTTCTATGTCAGTCTAGTTGCTGTCAACTTGGGCTTAGTCCGGAACCAAGTGCGCAAGATCAAAGAGCTGTAAGCCCACTGTCTCTACCTTCAAGTTCTCTAGAATCTGAGCTACCCGTAAGATCCTCTCCATATCCTCAAGCCACTCATCTGCATAAAGGATACCCTTTGTAACCTTGAACTCTCGGGTACTCATCTTCTTGAAATCATAAATGGTACCCTACATCTGCTGCTGAGCGAGCTGATGTATAGTAACCCTCTACTAGGTCTCCAGTACTACCTGATGGGCACTTTTCATGCCCTCCCTCATCAGCTCAGTCTGGGCTCTGTGTACTTCAGCCTGCACCCTCTGAGCCTCAGGTTGAATCCTCTAAGCATCTACCATGCCCTGGATAAGAGCAAATACTTGTGCCCCATCAGTGGGTACGCCTCCAGAAAATAAAATGGTGGTGGAGGAGCTAGACCCTCCGAGACAGCTAGAGCGGTCCCCCGAGCTAGAATAGTCCCCTGGGCTAGAATAGTCGGCACAGTCCCTTGGACCGGTACAGTCTCATCAACCGGTGCAGCCTTCTGAACTGGTACAATCTCCTGAATAGGTGGGGTAGAGACAAAGCATCAGTCGCTCCTCGAGGAGCCGGTCAGGAAGTCGCCAACCTCTCGAAGAGGAAGCTGCTGCAACTACTCCCGAACCACGAGCCCTAGTCACTGGGGCCATCCGGAGGACAGATTGATACAAAAAGAAATCAATATGGCACAAGATAAGATTGATCAATTAAGGATAAAATTTTCAAGTATTACAAGTATTAGAATAAATAGGATCAACAATTCAAATTAATTTGGAATCCCTAGACGTGATTGAGTATTCTCTAAACTTCCTATAATCCAATATCTATTGCAGGCTCGCAGTAGTACGACTAACCCTAGTACAACCACGACATCGTACTAATTACAAAGCCTGATCTGCATGGGCTACCATAAAAATATGTCACGATCCACACCGGAATGTAGGGGTACGAGTGCGTCGGACACACGCAGCCCACGCCGTAGCATCGAGGGTAGAAAGCTGTTTAGACTAGCAATATAACTCAATTCTCACAAAATAATATATGAATAATCATTATATCAAAGATAGCAATGAATGTGTCAAAAATGAGATCAAATATGAAAGCGAATACTCAATCACGAGTGCTAAGATCGATGAAAAGATATAGAAGAGGTTTCAAAATCAAGATAAATCACAACCTAAATCTTATGTCCAACAAATCAAAAATTCTCCAAATATATATATATATATTATATAATATATATAATATATATATTATATATATATAATATATATATATATACAAAAATATAAGTGTCCTGAAGACAGATCCAGTCATAACTATGTTATCTAACTAGCATCCATCTAGGAAAAAGCTAAACTAATCTTCATGGGGATCCACTCCTTGGGTTTCCTTAGCACTGTAATTAGTATGACACATATTGTCAAACTCGTCAACTGAAAAATATACTGAGTCAGGATTAGAGCAAGTATAAACATGATAACTATCTTAACATGATAGAAACTATATTAGTGAACAAAAATATGGAGATATGGTAAACACGGTAATCATGAAGTATTGAATAGTAAATAGTAATAGGCAGTAATCAAGGTAAACAAAATATAAGTGAGAAAGAACATGTGAAAGAATAAACCAACTGCTAATAAGTGTTTTGGAGATACTACTTTCTATATGTGATCGGTTGTGCATGATCCAACTATTATCCGCGGTCTACTTTTCCACAGTCTACAATAATCACGGACTATGAGTTTTTTGACTAGATATACACTAAGGCATTTCCTTCCTGCGCGACTAGTGGTCGCGGACTCTAGTCACGACACAAAATATATAACATGATAAATAAGATAAACACGGTGATCACGATAAGCACAAAAATCAAGAAGCATCATAAACATAGATAGAATTTGTAAATACTAATGACGTATATCTAGTGTGTCAATAGCAAGGAACACATATTTAAATCAAATAAATAGATTAACTATCAGAGTGAAAGAGACCATGGAATGCACTTGCCTGTGGTCCTGAGCTGTAAACACAAGTCAGTGTCCAAGTCGAAGTCCAATGAACCTATGTTAATTCAATCAATAAAATTAATAATTGAGTTTAAAACTGAATGTCTAGCCTATTTCTAGGTTCTGTGGTTTTCTAGGTCTTAGTTACTTTATAGGTTGTCCTATGCTAAATTCCTATGGTTATCTCTTAGGCGTATACCCAATTCTAGGATTTACTCATTCCACCTAAATCTATGCATAATAACAACTTTTAATGTGATATGTTATAGGTTGCCCAAAAGTCCTATATGCCTATTTCCCTTACTTGCATCCTAGAATATGATATCTCTATGATACCGATGATACGATACCTATTCATGCCCCATGATTCTGATATCCCTATCGGACACATGGATATCTATGTACCCATATACCTATCATAATCTTATATCATATAGATATATTAATGTATCTATACCAATGTACCTATATATCTTTAGACTCTAACCATTAGAACTTACTCTACAAACAACCACATGCATATACCCACATATTACCTATATGCATAACAACATTATCTATTTCCTACCCCTACAAACTAGACTATTCTTGCACATGTGCACACACACACACACACACACCCACACACACACACACCACACACGCACACTCACATCAATGGCCAGTGCAAAGAACAACACACATAATGGTACACATAGGTTAGCATCCCCCCACATGTACATGGATGCATCTGTACAGATCAATGAACTTGTCAGTCCATAACTGAACACACACACAATATTGCACTTACTCACAGGTGGTACGTGCACATGAGTTGTATACTGTTTATGCATGTACACACACACTAGGTGTTGGCCCATGTAGTCATGATCAACCTGATTCTGATAATTGACTTAAAATTTTGAATCTGATATGTAAAGTATGAAGACTACAGAAGATCGCAGCTATCGTCATCAAACAAGATTTTGTCAATTTATTTTATATTTTCTTTTCTTGAGTCCACGTTTTGTGAGTCGGATATCACTGGCATATAGATGAATATCTCGCTCAAAGAAAACACACTCATACCAAAACAAACAAATACCGAAAAAGTCATTTTAAACCCAAAGAACATTCTGAAAACCTAGTACCCGAACTTGGTACGAGTTCGTCCTGAACTCGGACCGAACTCGGTCTCCCTAAAATGACTCCTAGTCAGAATGAATACCTATTCTTTTGGATCCCAAACGTTCAAAA
>JANAVB010011200.1:12172867-12180367 GCA_029216955.1 Iris pallida | reverse complement strand
CCCTCTAATGCAGGTGGCAAATCTAGCCTGTATGCCACGTCACCGACTCTTCCGCTGATAACAAAAGGTCCGATGAAACGTGGACTAAGCTTTCCACCTCCACCAAGCGTATAGTACTACGTGTCGAAAATATCCTTAAGAATACCAGATCTCCAACCTATAACAAACAAGGTCTCAAATTAACTATACTAATCAAACATGATAATCAAAATCATAAAATCAAACCAATCCTAATCCTAATCCTATCTCTAAACTGTATCTCAACTCTAAAAGTCTACGATGGCTATCGAGCTAATACCGTTGTTTGTCCCGCGCCATGCGAAGTCGATCCCTGATGAGCTTTACCTTCTCAGCTGTATCCACAACCATCTAAAGTTCCAATAAAGCTAGCTCTCTAACGTCATCCCAATATAAGGAAGTACGACATCTACGCCCGTACAATGCCTTGAATGGTGACATCTCAATGCTGGCCTGAAAGCTGTTGTTGTATGCGAACTCCACCAAGTGCAAATGATCCTCCCAGGAACCTCCAAAGTCCATGACACCAAGTCCGTAGCGTGTGCTCGAGAGTCTTAATAGTCCTTTCTGACTGTATATCCGTGTGAAGGTGGTATGCAGTACTAAACTTGAGCTGAGTGCCCAAATAAGTATGCAGACTCCGCCAAAAATGGGAAGTAAAACGACTATCCCGATCCGAGACAGTGCTCACCGAAACTCCATGAAGTCTGACAATATGACGTACGTATATCTTTTCTAGCTTCTCCATAGACAAACCCAATTTGAATGGTAAGAAGTGGGCTGATTTGGTCAACCTATCTACGATAAACAAATCGCGTCTTTTCTTCCTGGTGTACGCGGTAATCCTGAAGCGAAGTCCATCGTGATGTGCTCCCACTTCCACTCCGAAATGGGCAATAGCTGCAACAGTCCTCTCGGCCTCTGCCTTTACCTGCTGGCATACCAAACATCTGGCTACGAAGCGTGCTACCTCCCGCTTAATCCCATACTACCATACATGCTCCTTCAGATCCCTATACATCTTGTTGGCACCTGGATGCATAGAATACTGAGAACGGTAAGCCTCCTACATAACCTGCTCTCGAAGGTCTCCATTGGGCACACAGTCTAGAACTGTGCCTCAATGCACCATCCTCTGTAATGATGAACTCCTCAACAAGTCTTGTTCGAACATGCTCTCGGATACACTGCAGAGCGATATCGTAGAACTGAGTCGACTTGATCCTCTTAATTAAGTCCGACTGAATCTGTAGTCCCCACATCTGTATCTCAACTCCCGGCACTATCACCTCGATCTCCAGGCTCTCTAGATCTGCTAACAAGTGACGGTTTGTCGTCAAACACATGGCTACCGAATACCTACTCAAGGTATCGGCAACCACGTTGGCCTTCCCAAATGATACTACAATATAACGTCGAAGTCCTTTATCAACTGCAACCATCTCTGCTGCCTCATATTGAGTTCTTTCTGGGTAAACACATACTTCAAGCTCTTATAGTGTGTGACGATCTCCACTCGCTCTCCGTATATATAATGTTTCTACAACTTCAGAGCAAAGATAACTGCCACTAACTCCAAGTCATGGGTAGGGTAGCTCTTCTCATGTGGACATAACTGTAGATAGTGAACCCGCATAGGCAATTACCTTCCCATGCTACTGTAGCGACACAACCCAAACTCTTCCCTAAGGCGTCACTGTGGATAGTGAACCCGCATGATCTTGATGGTAATGTAAGAATCAGAGCTGTCATCAACCACTTCTTCAACTCATCAAAAGTGACCTGACACTCCTCTGACCAGATAAACTCTGCATCCTTTCGGGTCAGCCTAGTCAACGGCTCTACAACCCGGAAGAAATCCTAAAAAAATCTCATGTAGTAGCCTGCCAATCCCAGAAAGCTCCTGATCTCCGCAACTGAACTCGGTGTTGTCCACGCCTCAACTGCCGTGATCTTCCTTGGATCAACTGAGATCCCATCCCCGGTCATAAAATGACCTAGGAAATTAACTCGATCCAGGAAGAACTCACACTTCGAGAGCTTGCCGTAAAGCTCCTCCTTCCTGAGAGTCTCCAGAACCACTCTCAAATGCTTCTCATGCTCCTCTAGGGTCTTCGAGTACACCAAGATATCGTCGATGAACACCACCACGAACTTGTCCAAGTACTGGTGGAACACCTTCTTTATCAGGTTCATGAACACCGTCGGGGCGTTAGTCAACCCAAATGGCATCACCATAAACTCAAACTGGCCCTACCGCATCCTGAATACTGTCTTCGGGATATCCTCCTTTACCTTCACCTGATGGTAGCCTGACCTCAGATCAATTTTAGAAAATGCCCTCTCTCCACTCAACTGATCGAAGAGGTCATCGATCCTCGGGAGCGGGTACTTGTTCTTGATCGTAAGGTTGTTGAGTACCTTGTAGTCAATACAAATCCGTACCGACCCATCCTTCTTCGGCACAAAAAGTACCGGTGCACCCCATGGTGAAGAACTCTATCGGATGAAGCCCTTCTCCTGTAACTCATGCACCTGTTTCTTCAACTCCACCAACTCGCTGTTGTTCACCCTATAAACGTACTGAAATATTGGCTCTGCACCGGGCACCAAGTCTATAGAGAACTCCACATCTCTGTTCGATGGTAGTCCTAGCAAGTCCTCCGAAAAGATATCTATGAACTCTGCTATCAATGGATGTGGTATCGTCTGCTCATCTACTGAAACTCCGTATAAGACTCCACTGCTCTGCTCTGCCTCCCGTCTAGCGAACTCGAACTCTGGCTCTCCCGACACTCTGAATAGAACTCTGTCTTTATGACAATCTATGCTGGCGTGATGTCTGCTCAACCAATCCATATCGAATACAATGTCGTAGTTCGGTAACGGCATTATAAGCAAACTCACATCCAGCTCTCGGCCTCCCAAAACAACTCTCTGATCCTTACAAATATCTCTAACTAGGATAATGCCACCCCCAGTCGTGATCTTCCAGTGCTAGGCAACGATTCAGAAACAAGATGGTGTGTAACAGCAAATGATACAGACACAAAACTATAGGAAGCACCTGAATCAAACAATACAAATGCGGAAATAGAGTCAAAAAGAACAGAACCTGCAATCAGATCTCCTATGGCCTCTGTATCCTCAGCTGCCATGACGAAAGCTCGCCCCTGCTAGCCTCCCTTTGCCTGCTACTAGTGCTGGACAAACCTCTGCTGCTGTGTCTGCACGGTGGTCCCCTCAGCTGGCCTATAGGAGCCCCAGCTCCTCCTCCTCCTGGTGCCGGACGAACTGCAGCTATGGGACAGTCTCTCATCTGATGGTCCGACGATCCATACATCAGACACATCCCTAGCCTTTTCCTGCAGTCATTCTACCCGTGCCCTGGTTTCTTGAAGAAGGTGCAACTGATGGCTGGCTGGTGTCTGGGTGCCTGCTGTTATTTCGGCTGCTGCTACACTGCTGAAGCTCCAATTTAACTAATCTTGGTTGTATAGTTTTCCCTATTCCAACCTCGAATAGCTTAACCAAATTTTTTGTTGTAATGGACTTGAATGTCGGGGTGTCATTCAAAGCCTACAATCTTTCCATTGAATGCCCAAAACCTTAGATCCTAGCATAAGCTCTATGCCTTGCAGGTTTATGGACAGGGTACACGTTTTTTTAATGTTTTCATCATCAAGACTTATGGAAAAGTCCGGATGAATATTTATTCCAAATAACCTGTTTACCAGGTTGGATTTAGCACCTCCAATGATACTATTTAGAGGGCTATTTATAATCCTTTCGTCCATACAGACGACCAGTATGGGTGTATCTATTCCTGTTCGGAATAAACCCATTATTTTTAACTGGATTAACCCAATATGAAGATATCTCATTCTTGGGTATTTCTTTTTGAATTTTTCAATTTTTTTTATCGAGAAGGCAGATGGAAGAAAAGTATTCTCCATGTAGCTCGGTATTTCTTTGCATTCTTTCGAATACATAGGTATGTTTGTTTAGAAACCTAGACTAGAAAGATATAGGTTTATAAACTTCTTTTTTATCGGAGTGGGGAATAGCCTCTTTCAGCTTTTCAAGATCTTCGTCAGTGATTTTAAATTGTTCACCTTCACTTTGTATGAGGCTAGAATTTGAAGTTTCTTCTGACGTGAGTTTATTGATATATATTTTAAATTCGTAGTAGGCATTACGAGCAATCTCACATCCAGCTCTCGGCCTCCCAAAACAACTCTCCGATCGTTGCAAATATCACTAACTAGGATAATGCCACCCCCAGTCGCAATCTTGCCAGTGCTAGGCAACGATTCAGAAACAAGATGGTGTCTAACAGCAAATGGTACAGACACAAAATTATGGGAAGCACCTGAATCAAATAATACAAATACAAAAATAGAGTCGAGAAGAACAGAACCTGCAATCAGATCTCCTATGGCCTCTGCATCCTCAGCTGCCATGGCAAAAGCTCGCCCCTGCTGGCCTCCCTTGGCCTGATGCTAGTGTTGGACAAACCTCTGTTGTTGTGTCTACAACGGTGGTCCCTACAGCTGGCCTACTGGAGCCCTAGCTCCTCCTCCTCCTGGTGCCCGACGAACTGTAGCTATGGGACAGTCTTTCATCTGATGGTCCGACGATCCACACATCAGACACTTCCCCAGCCTCTTCCTGCAGTCGTTCTACCCGTGCCCTGGCTACTTGTAGAAGGTTCAACTGATGGCCGGCTGGTATCTGGGTGTCTGATGCTGTTTTGGCTGCTGCTATACTGCTGAAAAGGTGCACGACCCTGTCCCTAAAACTGCTGCTGGAACAGCTTCTACTGGTGCTGCTGCTGAAAATGGGGTCTCTTGCCCAGACCTCCACTGCTACTGTCTCCATGCGCATCACGACCTCTCTTCAACTACAGCTCAAGGTCGTACTTCGCTGCCATGGCTCCTGACAAAATCTTCTCAAAGGTGGCATTTTTGTCACTCTTGGTCAAGGACTTGACTTCCTTGACCAAACCCTTCCTGAACCTTCTAGCCTTCACCGTCTCGCTAAGGCCCTCAACAAATCTGTCCAGGCGACAGAACTTACCGACGTACTCCTCCATTGTCTGGTTCCCCTGAACCAAACTCTCAAACTGCGTCTCCAAGGCACCGAGTGTTGTGCTCGAAAAAAACTTCTCCTTGAAAAGCTTCTTGAAAGCCTCCTATGTCTGCCCCTCCGTAGCCACTCTAGGGTCAGTCTGATACCTTGTGCGAGCAAGGTCCTGTATTTGGCTGCCCGTCGCCTCTATCTGGATCCCAGCTGGTATCAGTGCCAGGCGAAAGATCTCCTCTATATGTTCGATCCAATCGTCGGCATATAGGATACCCTCAGAACCTCAGAATTCTTGCGACTGTATCTTTTGGAAGTCGTGAATGCCTAGGATCTTTGCCTGATACTGCGGTATCTGCCCTTTCTATGGCTGGGCGTTTGCCCTCTTTACTGTAGTCAGAGCCACCTGGTGGGCATTGTTTATGCCCTGCCTAAAATTATCAGACTGGTACTGCTGGGCCTCCATTATCTGCTGGAAGGAGGTAAAAAAGCTGAGCTGTATCCACTAATCCCGAAGGTGGTTGCTGTAGGGATACCTCTTAAATGACTGGGGTAGGGCTCCGAATAGGTGGAGGTGCACCCCCAAACGTGGCAGAAGTTCCAACATGGGAAGGAACAAGGGGAGATGCAGTCCCAAGGCCCTGCCGAACCAGACGAGAAGTGGCAGACCTCTTGGTAGTATCCCCTGGGCCTGAACGATGATATCGTGTCTGCACCATCCTGGAGATAGATCAAACAAAGAAATCAATACTGAGAAGGAAGTGATATAATCAAAGGACGACAGTTTATTTCAAAGGAAAGCAATATCAGAAAGAATTTAGATGCCAGGAATTTAGATAAGAGGTTTTCCTAAATGTGATTGAGCACCTCAAAAACATATATCCTATATCATATTGTAGGTTGTAGTGATACTCTAGTTCGAGTACCACTACAAACTGAGACATAACTCAGAACTCTAGACCTGTATAGGCCACCACTAAAAACGTGTCACGACCCGCACCCAGTGTAGAGGCATGAGAAGTAGGTACGTACAGCCTACGCCGCAATATCGATGGTAGAACACTGTCCTAGGTCATATACATCTAACACTGTATAAATGTACATGTACAAGATATACTCTCCAATCGGAGGACAACACAGAAGATACAACTTAATCATAATTCTAAGATGGAAATAGTACGATAAGATAGATATGAAATCTCAAAAGAGAAGTACAAACAAAAGAAAATAAGTCCAAGTGTCTAAATGACACTAACATCTCAAAAATCCAATTAATACAACTCAGAAATCAAACACAATTGACATAATGAAATGAAATAAACTGCCTGGCTATCTAGCCTAGACAATAGGGATGATGTCCTCAGCTAGAGCTGGGTCCTCTTGTGAGTCCATCTCATAAGTGTCGTCTAGACGGGCTCCATAGTAAGTAGGGCAGAACTCCTCAGTATTATCTGTAATATTTTCAACATGTCCAGTCATGACAGGAACGAGCACATATCTCTAAAACAGTTCATATCATGGCAGGAAATGTAAAACAAGCAATAGAATAAGATACATAAAATACTGTAAGAAATGTGCATGAAAGGTAAGAGAGATATTTGATAAACTGGAAATATATATATATAGTAAGAACTGTAAGTGACTAAGTAATTTAGAGCACAAGATGGTTATGTAATCGGCTTGGTGTTGTACAGGACTAAGTTACAGAGTTTTCCCACGAGTAAACTAATAGGAATAATTACATAACCACTTCTGCTCCCTCGTCCCCAATCAATACACAAGGATCCATTCAAGTTATGTTATGTACACGATGATTAGTTTGCACAAGAAGATCATGCGAGCACACGAGAGTACATGAGAGCACACGATTTGTACACGAATAACACAAAAATAAGAAGTATACGATCCTCATGATAAAGTACACGAACATGAAATACCCGATGTATCCGCTGAGGGAATAACATTGCATGAAAAGATCCATATAGTACTAATCCGTGATAACAAGTGTCAGCATCAAGTAAAGTAGTCTAGAGCAAGAATACAAGTCCTAGAAAGTATGAAACGATCAGAGAATGCACTCGCTTGATATCCTGAACGACTGATGAGAATAGATGTCCGTACAAGAGTAACTGAGTCCTATTTAGAGCAATACAAGTTACAATATATCCAAGTTATAATAAATGAAGTTTACAATACATTTTACATGATTTTAGGTCATTCTAGGTCAAAGTCACCTGTTGGTCAACTCTGGTCAACAATCTAGTCAAACTAGGTCACTCAAGTCAAACTAGTCAACTAGTCTAGGGTTTAGGTCCAACTCAAGTCTATGAGTCCTAATAGGCCTATCTATCAATATCTAAGGTCAAATAGTCTATATATCTCCTATGTATATATACCATA
>JANAVB010011200.1:12057263-12079464 GCA_029216955.1 Iris pallida | reverse complement strand
TGAGGTCGAGTTATTGTAGTGGTATTCGAACTAGAGTATCACTACAGCCTGTGATAGGATGGAGGAATAGGCTTAGTGAGAGAGGATACTAATCATTGTTAGGATACCTTGAGAGATTCCTGGGATGACTTGAGAATCTCATTGAATTTCGATTTAAACTCCTTTTCCCTTGATTGAATTTGATTTGGAGGATTTACTGTAGAATTGAATCCTGGTGTTATGATGATTTTGAAATTTTTGTAGTTGTTGATTTTAATTTCTTTGTGTTAGATTAATATCTTTTATTTTAAGGCACTCAATCACATTTATGAGAAAAGTCTTATCTGTTTCTTGCCATCTAATTCTCTTGCTAATGCTTACCCTTGAAATGAACTGTCCCCTCTATTCTGCATCTTGCTTAAACTTTTTCTACCAAACTATGTGACTGTATCCCAAACCTGACTACTCGACATTTCCTCAAATAAAAACTTTATTGAGACCTTCTAACCTGACTTTGATTTGATCGACCCTAACTATATTCATCTAGTAGCCATCTACCCCTAGGACTGTGTTCCTAAATTATTTACTGGATTCCTGATAATTTTATTTCAGGGTTAAATTGATCTTCTTCAATTTTGCATCAATTGTCACGTCTTGAACTCCCACTTTCTATTCTAGATCATTGGACGTCCTTTACCGTGACTAGATATTCAAGTATAATACTAGCTGTTACCTCCCAACAAACTTCACATGTAAGACCTAGACTAGCCTCCCTTCATGGGTATTCCATGTCCTACTAAAACCGTCCCCTTGTACTCTATTTTCTTGATATGATTTTCTGGCAAATGGCAACTATAACCTCTACCGTGATACTAATTAATTCTTATTTCAATTAGAGATCCATCTTGGCACAATTCTTTCGACTGGCATGTGATGGTTTTCTGCTTGAATCCTTAAATACTTAACCTTGTACCTTATCTTGAATGCTTGACCCGATTGGTTAAGGATCTTGGACTATGTATTTTCTTTCATCTTTCCACCACCTTACTTATATCTTATGCTGTAAATTTATCCTTAGTTTTACAAGCTTATCCTTTTCGAGCTTGATCATGATATATTTTATTGGGTGCGCACCCACTAACATATTGTCTAATCAGAACCGGCGCATGATGGTCTATCAACCTTGCATTTTGGTTCGCTTTTCATATTTAATCTATGTGGATGGAGCACAGTTAAACTTGCCCTAAATCTTATCCGCAACGCCTTGACAATTCTTCTTGGAATTATTTCATCGCCTATGAACTGTATTCATATCCAGTTGAATTAAATTTAATCATGATCTGGATCTTCATCATTGGATGCTCGTGCCATACTGATTTCATTGATTTCCCATGTGCCCAAATCTCGATTTATCCTGAAATTGATCAACTTAGATCGTGTCAAGACTAAAACTATTTGTGATTGTTTGTGCCTAAATTTTTAATTTTCTTTACCATTTTATGGAATAGTAACTTTTAATGATTCTCACTTACTTGTTAATAACAATTTTCATATAGGATGGTAGACGATATAGCCTTGATGATTGTGTTCCCTTACCTCCCAATTAGGACACCTAGATTGCTTGTACGTTTTGATACCATAGGACAGTATGATCTAGAATGATTAGTGCACCTAGATGAGACCACAGACTGTCCCACTTAAACCTGTCCTTTATACTACTATTTCATCACGATTTTTGGTTCAATTTAGGCCATAGACCTTTTCCACTCTAAATTGTGATCATCGTAGGCACATTACCGTGACTTTTAAATTTGGAGCACAAGACTAGTTGTTTTTTTCAAAACTAATTTCACATACGTAACCTAGACATGACATACTACACCCATGACCTTGGTGTCCCACTCAGGCATACCATTGTGTGCTTCATTTGCTTAGTACGATTTTTCTGACCCGAGACTCCATCCTGATTACCCCATGGAGTTACTTTTGGCTTCGATTTGAATTAAGGACACCTTATGACCTAAAAACTGCCAGCCAATTTTTGGACATGACCCAGTATAGGTCTACTACCCATATTTTGCTTGTTGACCTTGTATGTTGTCTAGGTAGTGGCTTCGACCCTGATTGTTGGAGGTTTGACCTAGGAGGAGTACGCCCATCTAAATTTCGAGGACGAAATTATTTTAAGGTGGGTAGACTGGTAACACCCAGATTTCTGAAATTGGGGTATTTTGAAAATTTATTATTTTTATTATTTATTAGTGGTATTTTAGTCATGGTATGATTTTCTGGTGATTTTAGTTAAGTTAAACCATTTTCTAAGTCATGACTTATGACTTTGTGACTTTGTTAGTACAACTTAGTGTAAACCCTAGTTTTTCATAACCTAGAGACTAACCATGATCATGTGAGCCTAACCATAGGCTTAGAACACCAAATTAGTGATTTTGGCCAAAAAGGGTATTTTGGTAATTTTCTAGGATTTATATAGAATTATTTGGATATATGTGTTTTTATTATTAATTAATTATTGTTAAGTGTCATGAGAGCCCCTAACCAAGTTAGCCTAATCTAGAGGTTAGTTACTAACCTAGAATGACTAAGAGGATAGATATTTGGTCATGGTTAAAGTGATAAAAATATCTTGATATTACTTTATGGATATTTCCATGAATTACTCAAAATATCTTAAACCTTTACCGAAAGTCTTGCCTTAGCCTAGAAGAAAGCCAAGGACACCTCCCCTACCCCCATGGCAGCCAAGAACACCCCCTTACCACTACCCCCTTCCTATATTAACCCATCAAAATCATTCATGAATAATTTACATGAATTTTTAATCTCACAAAAATCTCATTTCTTCACAAGGCCACAACTTGATCAATTTTGATCCAAATCACCTCTAGTTTCTTGCATTGGACTCCCCTACACTAGAGGGTACTAGTTAGGGCCTGCTATCAAGGAATTTGGAAGCTTTTGGCATGACCAAGTGGAAGGAATCACACCCCTCTTTATTGATTTTTCATTGGATTTGCACAAATAGGTAAATACCCTCAAACCATGTTAATTTTGTGTTTTCTCTTCATATTTGAATGGATCTAGGTATAAGGGAACTGTGGGTAAAGTTTGGTAGGATTTAGAGTTGGTTTGGTGTCCGTATCGGACACGTATCCTAGGCTAGGAAACTGTGTTTGTCGAAATGCCACAAAAAAATTAATTTCATTATTTTGTAAAACAAATTTCATAATCTTGTAGCCCTAGACTTATAGTTTACACCCACACTTGACTGAACACGACACGGTGTCATTTTCGTGTCGAAAATCGACTTGGACACGCTGCCAGGACACCGCACTGAGGTATACAGCCTCCCCTGCTACCACACCCTTCGTTCTCTCTGTACAGACTACTAGGACACACCAAAATTGGTGGACACGAGGGGGCAGTGTCTGCGCACATGCCCCCAAAGTTTCACGACGTATCGTTTTGTATCGGACACGAAATAGGGGCCGCACTGGCCATACACGCGCACAGTTTCAGTCGAAATCCGACTTGGACACGGCCTTCGTGTCGCATGGACACGAGTCGATGACACCTCGTGTTTGCACGAGTGTGTAGCCCTACACGTGGGCTACACGTGGGCGTGTCCACGAGGCCCCACGTGGCTCGTGTCGTGTCTACGAGGCGCGTGAACACGTGCACGACGCGGTGCCAAACACGCATATCAGTCGTGTTTTCACGACTGATACGGGCTTCCCATTTAGACACGGCGACACGTGGGTGTGTGTCAGGGTCCTAGGTGTGTAGCCTGACCCTAGGCGAACCTAGGGACACGAGCACGACACTTCACGTGTCCTGTGTCGTGAGCACGAGGCACGTGAACACGTGCACGATGCTGTGACACTGCACAGTGTCAGGATTTACCCGAGTGAGTTTTTGGGTGTTTGGACACGCCGTGTCGTGTCGTGGTGGACTCTCATTGACACCCACGACACGTATACATATGGGGCACCAATTACCAACCACTAATTTCGAGTCTTAGCTCGTGTAGGTGCGTGAAATTGGATTACCTACCTGTCGAGTGCACAGTGCACATGTTCCAGGAACTGGGATATTTCCCAGATTTTAAAAGTGGATTTCAAATCTATTTTGATTAAGATTTATACATGTACATGTGTATTTTCAGTGTATATATATGTGGTATATATGTATGTGAGTGTGTGGGTGAGTTTTTAGGTTGTGTACATGTATATACTTATGTATATACATGTATGTGTATATTAGGTGCTTGTGTATATTAGGGTGTGTGTGTTGGGGTTGTTCCTGTTCTCAGGAAACTGAGAACAGTCCCCCCCCCCTTGACTGTCATCACTCTCTCTCACTGTCATCCCTCTCTCTTCCCTCTCTATATATATGTAATGTATATATAAGTTATATATATATATATATATATATATATATATATATATATATATATATATATATATATATGTATATATATGATATATATATATATATATATATAAAAATATATATATATATATATATATATATATATATATATATATATATATATATATATATATATATATATATATGTGAGTTTGATGTATATATATATGGGTTTGGTATTATATATATAGAGTATTCCTATATTGACATATAGGTATTAGATAGATGGGTATATCTATATATAGGTATATATATATATATATCTATATATATGACTTTCTAAGTATAGGTTATATAGAAACCTATAACCACTAGCCTATGGAACTTGGTTATATGGCCTATGGCCAAGGTACTAGCCCATGGCTTTGGGGCTAACCCCAATGGCCTAATGACCCAAACACCACTAATTGACCCTTGTTGACTAAGTGTTGACCAAAGTCAACCTTAGGTCAAATTTGATCTAGTTAACCTAGAATTGACTAGGATTGACCTACAATGACTAGTTTAACTAGTTTGACTAAAACCCTAACTAGTTTGACTATGGTTGGCCTAACTTTGACTAGTTTGACTAGTCTGACCATGTTTGACTTAATTACCTTATTGACTAGTCTTTGTTTGACCTAATTACCTTGCTGACTAGTCTTTGTTTGACCAATACCTTAGTTGGTCTAAGTTTGACTTAGACTTGACCCAGATTGATCATGTTGACTAGTTTGATTAGAATGTTGACCATGAGTTGACTTTAACCTAGATTAAACTTGTTTGACCTTGTTTGATCTTGTTTGACCTTATTTGACTTAGTATGACTTCTTGTGACCTAGTTTGACTATTAGAGTTGACCAAGAGTTGACTTTTGACCAGATTGACCTAGAATCATGTAGTATGCATTGTACACTTTATTTTTTACCATTGTGGATACATTGTGACTTGTATTGCTCTGATTAGGAGCCATACACCTCTCCTCAGACAGTATATCCTCTTCAGACATTCAGTTATCAGGCGAGTACATTCTCTGACCGTTTCATACTTGCCAAGATTTATATTCTTGCTCTAGATTACTTTACTTGATGCTGACACGATTGTTATCACGGATTGGTACTATATGGATCTTTTTATGAGATGTTATCCCCCTCGGGAGCATCAGATACTTTTTTCACATGTGTTTCACTTACATCATGTATCTCATGCTTCTATTTTCATGTATCTTCATGTATCAGCTAGTGACTCATGTACTCTCATGATCACCGAGCCTCCATGAATCTTCATGAATCACTCACGTATCACCCAATTATGGGCTTATCACGAATCTTAACGTAACCTGAATGGATCCTTGTGTATTGATTGGGGAAACGGGGGAGTAGAAGTGGACATGTGAATAATTCCAAAGTAGTGTAATCATGTGCAAACTCTGTAGTATAATCATGTATAAATTCTAGCCATTCACATGCCTATCTTGTGCTCTACATCACTAGACACTTACAGTTCTCTATATACAGTAGATATTTCCTTTACAGCTATCTCTTTTGCTACATGTATCTTCCTTCAGCAGTTCCTGTATTTTACTCTATTGCATGCTTTATATTTCCTATCATACTATGCACTGCGTGAGATGTATTGTGCTCGTTCCTGTCCTGACTGGACCTGTTAAAAATATTACAGAGGATGAGGATGAGGATGAGGCCCTGGTGACTACCTATTATGGAGCAGGACTAGATGATACTTATGTTATGGACCCTCAGCAGGATCCACCTGCAGCTGAGGATGTTGCCCCAGTAGTCTAGGCTAGCTTAGTTAGACAGTCTTTTCTGTATTATCTTTTTGTCTCACATTCTGAGTTGTATTTTGAGATGTTGAGATATATAGACTCTTAGACTTATTGTATTATGAGTTGACATTCTGGATGTTATGTATCCTAGACACTTAGACTTATTTCATCTATTCTACTGTTCTCTTTGAGTTACTGTCTATCTATCTATCTTTTATTCTTCTATCCTAGATGTGATTGAGATGTATATTGGTTATGTCACCTCCATTCGGAGAGTATATACTGTACAGGTACCTTTATATTGTTAGATGATTGACCTAGGACAGCGTTCTACCGCCGACACTGCGGCGTAGGCTGGGCGTTGTTACGTTCTCGTACCCTAACAATGGGTGCGGGTCGTGATACTGACTGAGCTATGTGGTTAACAGTTGTAGCAGACTGCGGTAACAACCCAAATTTCGTGGAAACACTCTCAAGATTTCTGGAGCAGTTTTTATCCTATCAATTCCACGTGTTAAGCTGACCTGGCTATATAGCAGACAGTTGTAACAACACGGATTTTATAATTTCTGCAGCATATTTTACCCAATCAACGCCCAAATGCTAGGCACATAAGGCTAAAACAGTAATTTTTAGATCCTATGCGTGCAAAGTCAGTCACAGTGAGGATGGCTATAAATAGGGGGACGTGCTTCCCCCACATTTATATACACATACATACACAGAGAGACACAAACAGAGGCAGCATACAAGAAGCGAAAGAGAGTCCAATTGTCGCCCTTCCTGTTAGTGAATCGGAGATCATGCGATTGTCCTTTGCTAGTTGATCGTCAACGGAGTAAAGGAGTCACTATGGTACTCGATTTCCATCGCCACACTTCCCCGGATCTTATTCTTGTACTAAGAGTCCTCATAGTTAAGGGTCTATTGTACTACCTCAGTTGTAATCCTTAAAAAAAGTTAATATAACTTGTTTCCTTTTGTGACGGCAACAATTCGCTCGAAGTCGCAAGTGTTGTCAATCATAATGTCAATAATTGGGAGAGGGAACTCATCTTTCGAACAAGCCGCGTTCAGATCACGGTATTCTATACAAACTCGTATCTTTTTATTCTTTTTCATGACTAGAATCACATTAGCCATCCAGTAAGGATGTTGCTCCTCAGGAATGAAGCCTCTTGCTATTAGCTTCTTGACTTTAGCATAAATAGCCTACATGATGTTTGGATGAAATCGTCTATGTTGTTGCTTGACTTATTTAAATTTTGGAAGGATATTGAGCCGGAGCATTGCGATTTGAGGATCCAGACCCAACATGTCTTTCTAACTCTAGGCAAAGACATCGATATATTCACATATAAGATGTATAAGAGAGTTCTTATCTTTTTAAGAAAGGCTTTTACTAATGAATAATGGTTTGGAAGATGACGCATATTTTCTAAGTCAATTTGGACGACTTTGTCTTCAGTAGGTGGTTCACGTTGTTCGAACTGCAGTTCCTACTGAGACTCTATCTTTTGAGCCCTTGGTTCAATTTTAAAAGGCTCTAACGATTGAGCATCTTCTTCAACTTGGTCTATTGACACCATGTTGATAGAAAATGCTTGCTTGAAGATTTGTCCAATGCTTGCATCTGAATCCCATGTAAAAGAATCTAATGAATGAGAATGCATCTCAACTTTTTTCTCTAAGAAAACAAGGGTTGTTGCAGGTGTAACATAACCCAAACCACTACACGTGCATTGGTATATGCTTTTAGGTTTGTCCTTCAGAGAAAACTGAAGTATTGGTAGACATTGTCATTTGCCAAAGTTTAGTCCCTTGTCACCTTTTAAGTCGTAGCCCCTTGTATAATGTTCTTGGCTTGCGAGCTATCAGTAAAGCTGTATTTTATCAATATCAAGTTCAGGATCGTCAACGAGAAAGTCCCTACGAGTATCAACTTTGCCGAAGATAATTGGCTTGTCTCCTTTCTTCCTAGCCAAATGTCACGCCCCAGTCCCAAAATACTCGGGACTGAGATACGTAACAAGGCCAGCGGATATGTATACGAGAATTTTCCCAATTTAATGGCGCCCTCGAATACGTAATAAGCTGTATCTATACAATATCAAAATCACAGACATGCTAAATTGTATCCACATAATAGGAAATAAACTAGTCTGAATACGAATAATTCATGTAATCAGAATAAGTCATACAGAACCATCATGAATATAAAGTTCGTGGAGACATATCCATTACTCAAACATTCTAAAAATAGAGTACTGAAGGAGATACAGAATAAAAGTGCTGAAAGTAAGATAACTAGACCCAGACTCCGGATGAAGACTGTATCCAAGGTGGTATCGTACCCATGATCAGATGTGCTCTCCTGGGAATATCTTTTCGATCTCGGCTCCAGCGTCAGGTCCCGACCCGTACGTCTTCGGATAGTCTTGCTCGTCTATATCTAGAAGGGAACCATGTCCTTAGCGGGACGCAACAAGATACATAATATATATGCCACTATGGTAAGAAAAAGCATAATGAATCAGGGGTGCTCTATCAACTATATGTATATGCAAATGAGGACAACTTTTGACATATGGGGCTGTCAATGATGTCATGGGTACTCATACAGTGGCGCTCCCTCCGGGCACCCGTCATGCATCAACATCAAGTGAAAAAAACTCGTAGCCCCTACGTCTAGTGTCTGTCCTCCCCCGTCATGCATCAACGCATAATGAATCTAGAACATGTCGACTACTCGTCATGTTCAATCCCGAATCAGAAGTCCAGTAGCAGTATAATAAAATGACCAACATGACTATGCTGACACACGCTCCATCGTATAGATGATCAATCGAGTACGGGAATACGTGTCCTATATCTCATCATCATCTCGCTGTATCCAAATTAGTGTTAGGGTCTTGTGGGATATCGGTATATCCGCTCAGCAGTGTAAGGGTAGTCTCCTATAGCCTATGTTAGAAAATAGAGAGCCAACATATTCTGTTGGTTGCACCCAAAGTCGTACTCAGACGCGCACATGTAATATATAAAAATAAATAGCATGCAGATAGCATATAACTGAATAATGAATTTAACATAGAGGCAAGGTATACTTACATGGATCTGAGCACTGAAGATGTGATGATGGTACCGAGTCCAAGGAAACCAAAGAGCCTATAGAATAATTTAGGAATTAATTATTCGCTACAAGGGTTACTTATAACAATACTCATAGTTATTAAGGAGAAAGAAAATGTTACTACCCTATCATAGTTTCTTATTTTGTTTTCTTAATTTGGGCTGTGATGGACAAAATGCAGCAAGTTCATACCAAATTATCTCAAGTTGATTCAATGCAAGCGAACTATATGTAAAAAAAAAAAAAAACCAAAAACTCCACAAAAGACCCAACCTAGGATTTGAACCATAAGCCTCATCTATACAAACCCATGCACACATATGTATGATATGGGACCCAATTTTATCACTATGTCAAATGGAAAAGAGGCAAAAGAAAAGGAAAAATGGAAACCAAAAAGTCCACACAGCCCAAAAAAAGCCTCTCTCCCTACACCCATGAATCGAACCCAGGGCCACTTCCACACTATCCCTAAACCAACGAACTGAGCTATTGCTCACTAGTGTAGAGATATAGCTCATATTAATTATGAATCCTATGACTCGGTTCTTTCTTCCCCTCACTTGTATATATATATATACATTTCTTTTAATGACCCCATGCACATCCATGAGTATTTTAATCCTAGCCAACAGTAATCACCACTGTAGCGTACGAGAACTAACTAAAGGGATGCTACACCCAAGTTCACTATTACTATGACTACATACTCTATACACAGGCAGGAATAGAATCATGGCTCATCTCCTACACAACAATTTAGCTAAAGTGAGTCTTAAACGTTACAACAACTAGCTTTCATGTGAACACTACTATCATAGTATCAACATCTTATAGAGTATAGGGACTACAAGATTTTGGCCAGGGTTCCCTAACCAGTGCTTCATCTTCATCCCCTATAATGACCATTTTCATTCAAACACTCCCACACATTCTTATCCATTTCTCACAGCCTCTTAATACATGGAAGGGAAGGATAGCTAATACTCAAGCCCTCAATTCTCCCTACCCTTATGCTTGTTCGTAAGCACCAGGCAAGAATTGAAGAAGCAAATCGAGTCTTCACTTCTAGCCGCCAGGTTCTAGCTTTCACCTTCCAAATTAGGAATTCACACTAGAATTCATTCATTATTCTTATCGTCTATACATACAATAAATCTATAATCCTGTAAGCATAGTAAAGGAGGTGGGTATCAAGGTTACGAGGTGGAAGAGCTCACCGAAAGAGGCCCCGCACACCGATGCTAGATGGTTCCCCGCCATCGCCGGAGTTCGGTGTACAGCCGTTCGGTGGTACGCTCGCCCGCAAGCCTGGATGCAAGGTGACGGGGCAGTCTGCTCGTGGTGGTAGAAGAGGGTAGCGGTGATGCGCGCGCAAGCGGCCAACGCTGCCGCGACAAGGGCTCAACATTGAGGAAGGGAAGGGTAATGTGAGGCGGCTAGTATTCTGGGAGATTAGGGTTAGGAGAAGAGGAGGAGTGGTTATATATATTTAAAAGGAGAGAGAGAGGTAGCCATTTGCCAGCTGGAGGAGTGGTCAGGTTGTCGTATGGCATGGCCTGCCACTCCAGCGTGTTGCATAGAAGAAGACAATGCTCTTAATCCAGGGGCGCAATTTATGGAAAACTGAGAAAATGAAACGATTATAAAAACAATGTTTCCAGCAACACTCCAAAGAAGGTGCTTGACAGAGATCCTTAGAGGATTCTGGATTACGAAAATCTAAAAAGATTTCATAACAGCAGCAAAGGATTATAGTACTTTGAAATTGAAAGTACAAATCGAGTTGCTAGCAGCAGCAGCGAAGTGGAAGACAGGCGATAGATGGAAGAACAGCCTGCTGGGTGAATTATCACTGTTTCTCAAAGCTTAATTCGCCCCACACGAACAGCTTGCAGGAACAAGCAAGTTCGACGGAGAACTTTGGAACACTCCGCTCTTCTGACTCCTCGGAAGGCGCATGGACTCCTGCGCTAAGCGGCGTTGGTGCTATTCTTCTTCTTCTCGCTATCATTCCATGGAATTGTGTTAAGAAACACTTGTCTATTCTGTGTCCTGAAAGAGAGAGAGAGAGAGAGAGAGAGAGAGAGAGAGAGAGAGAGAGAGGAGAAGCTTATATAGGATGCACAGCAACTGCCCAGTTAGCAAAATGTTCAGAACGTGGGAAAAAACTGTCTGGAACATTCTGTAACTACTCAAATCGTGCATAGACATGATTTGAACCAACGCGCGCATAGAGGTGCCACCTGCGCTACGTGCACCACACACAGTGCCACCAGCACAATGTGTGCACCGCGTGCACCTGCGCCACATGCGCACCGAGCAACTAGCGCCACCTGCACAACCAAAGCAACCAGCACAACCTGCGGACCGCACGCACCCTGCGCCAACCGCAGCACCAACTGCTGCACCATCTAGCTACGCCAACTGGCGCGCCAACGGCTGCACAAGTGGCTAGCGCAACTTAAGTGCACTATGCGCCTAGCGATGATGCTGTCGTGCTAAATACAAAGTACGCCAACAAAATGTCACATTACACCTCATGAGCCCATGAGCCCGAATCCGAGTCGCTAAACCCCTACGGGGCTTACCTCGATCAGAAATCAATTCCCAAGAGCAAAAAGCATGAATGCTTCATTGTTGATTTAGCCTTTTTTCCACTAGAAAAATACCCCCACAAGGCACACCCATGTGCACCTCCACACCACTTAGGCATCTCTAAACAAGAATAGCTTATATATAGATATACATTTCTTTTGGCCTAGCCGATGTAGGACTAAAATTTCCAATGCAAAGGCCAAAATCCCAACAATCTCCCAAATATCTCTATATATGGGTTTGAGTGTTCCCCACAGTAACTGTCCATCATGTATTAGGAGAGATGTCGCTGACGACTTGAATCTTCCCGCATGGGTCAAACAACAGACTATAATACAAGAATGGACTAAGTCTTGAATTCTGCACCATAGCTGAAATTCTTTCCACTCACATAATGTAGTTATATGTGCTTCTGGCTACACATTAAAGGCCCTATGCCAGCCTGGTTTCAGTGTATAATTAGGACATCTACAAGTTTACCCTCAAGAGATGGCCTGCTATCTTTATCCATACACTATAGGTGAGTTCTTTATTAAAGAGACATGGCATGAAGCGCCTTGCGCTTCCCTTACGGTGTTACGTCACTATAATTTGGCCTAAAGCCAAGGCATTACCCCTAACAGGAATCTCATCGTAGTGTCATACTACTGTAGCATGAGGTCACCGCCTCTTTGTAGTACCATACTACCCAACATGAAGCCTTAGGCTCCCTTGCGGTGTTACACCACAACGACATGGCATGTAAGTCCGAGGCTTTACCCCTATCCGAGTACCTCATCATGGTGTCGTACCACTGTAACATGAGGAACACCTCCCTTTTGTAGTACTGACTACCCCTCTTTAATTTTATCATACAACAGTAGGCTACCTGCCTATTTGCGGTGCTACGTCGCTGTGACTTGGCTCACAAAGCCGAGACATTACCCCTTTCGGGAACCTCATGGTGGAGTCACCCCACTGTAGCATGGAGTTTTACTCCTTGTAGTGCTACGCTACCATGCTTCCTGTAAAGCACACCAGGCATTCACTTTGTCTGAGAACTCATTAAGGCGTTTAAGCCAACCTTCCCATAGGAACCATTTTATGTAGAAAACAACAGTAGACAACAGTGGTTGTAGGTCCGTAACCTCTCTATGCCCTATAGGACATGTACATACCGTTCCTGATATTCTTCCGATTAATGGTCCTCCCTTGAACCGAAAGCTAGATGCCTAGTAGATTTTTTTTGAACTAATAGCATAAAACTTTATGGCAGGAATGCAATAACATAATATCAGAATGCCTTCAAGCCAATTTTACTTGTTGTGTCATCGACCAGCTGGCGATTGAGGCCCTTGGTGAACAAATTTGCCAGTTTTTTTGACTCCGAACATTAATACTGCAATAACACCTCTCTTGATGAGATCGTGTACTGCCCTGTGCTTCAACCGCACAGTCCTCTTCTTTCCATTGAAGAGGTCATTTGATGCTACTACCGTAGTCGCCTGGTTGTCGTAGTATATCGATATTATTGGTATTTGTGCCCCAACCACTTGAAGATCATACATGAGCTCCCGAAGCCATTCTGCTTCCTCCTCTGCGATATCAAGTGCAAAGAACTCAAATTCCATGGATGACCGCAAGAGCATAGTCTGCTTCTTCGACTTCCACAATATAGCAGCTCCACCCATTATAAAAATGAATCCACCTGTGGACCTCTCGCTCTCCACCTCTGAGCACCAGTTGGCATCACTGAAGCCTTCCATTACCAGCGGATCTCTGCTGTAGTATAGTTTATAAGTCTGAGTCTTCTTGAGATATCTCATAAACCGTTTCACAGCTTTCCAGCGCTCAATGCTTGGGTTGCTCGTAAAACGACTCAACATTTCTACGATGAAAGCTATGTCAGGCCTTGTGGCAGTAGTAGCATACATCAAACTCACAATAACGCTTGCATACTCCCGCTGCCTGATGCTTTCCTTAAATTAGGCTTCAGCTTTAGATCACACCTGTAAGGCGTATCGATCTTCGTTTGATCATCTTCTAAATATAATGAGACTGTGACAGCATTAGTCCAGTGTTTGTCCGGATGATTTTGATCCCTAAGATCACATCAGCTTCCTCCAAGTCCTTCATGCTGAACTTGCTCGAGATGAACTTCTTTGTCTCCGTGACACAGCCCATATCCATACCTATGATACAGACAAACTATCACACCTCTTCCATCAGCGAACTTTATGTAAACACACTTGTCCGTCTCGCTGACCATGTAGCCATTTGACATTATAACCTTGTCAAATTTCTCATGCCACATCTTGGGAGCCTATTTAAGACCGTATAAGGATTTCATCAACTTGCAGACTTTGTCTTCAAGATCCTTGACGACAAATCCCTCTAGCTGTTGCATGTAAATCTCTTTAGTCAGCTCGTCATTTAGGAAAGTCGATTTCACATCCATCTGATGTATCACCATCTTATGTATTGCTATGAGAGCAATCAAAATTCTGATGGTGGTCATACGGACTACTAGAGCATACGTGTCAAATTAGTCGATCCCTGCTTCTGAGAAAACCCCTTGGCTACCAGTTTAGCCTTAAACTTGTTAATAGTTCTGTCTACTTTCATATTCTTCTTGAAGATCCATTTGTATCTGATGGATTTTGTTTCTTCAGGAAGATTAACCAACACCCAAGTGTTATTAGAGGTGATGGAATCAATTTCATTGTCAATCGCCGCCGTCCAGAAAACTGCGTCTCTAGTCTTCATCGCCTCATCATAGGTAAGCGGATCTGCTTCCACATGATAGATGACAAAGTCATCTCCGAAGTCCTTCGGTGTCACGACCCGCACCCACTTTTCGGATACAAGACGTGTCCAAGCCCAGCCTAAGCCGCAGTGTCGGCGGTAGTACACTGTCTATACACAAATCACGGCATTCTAGAATTTTATGGTAATCTATATCTCATCCATAGAATAAACATGTCACAACCAAGATCAATAAAATACCAAAAAACTGAATAGTATAACTGAATGTATCCAAGATTCAATGTCACGTCCGGTGGACAAAAATACACTACCAATAGACGAAAAGATAAATAAATACATGAAATACACCAACTGAATACAACCTGCTAATCAAGGTGACCTCAACTACAAAGCTCCGCGGTCTGGTGCTGACTCAACCTGCTCAACTGCTCGTGACTGAAACTCGGCTAAACCTGAAGAGATCATCAGGTCCTCAGAGGACTAGCAAGATACATAAAAATAAGCCTTTCTAACAGTTTATTATGCACGAAAAAATTATAGAATAAACAAGTAAAACTGAACAATGAATAAACATGAATCTGTACATTGTCTACACATAAATGAACTACTAAACGAGGATGAGAGAACTCATGTCAAGATGTCAAGATAACCAAATCGATACTCAAACCCTCGTCCCTAGTGTGGACTCGTAGGCTTGAACAACTACTAGCCCTCGTCCCTAGTGTGGACTCGCAGGCTAGCATCACCCTCGTCCCGAGTGTGGACTCGCAGGTATGAACCATATACTACTAACCCTCGTCCCTAGTATGGACTCGCAGGTTAGCATCACCCTCGTCCCTAGTATGGACTCGCAGGTGTGAACCATATACAACTAACCCTCGTCCCTAGTGTGGACTCGCAGGTTAGCATTACCCTCGTCCCTAGTGTGGACTTGCAGGTGTGAACCATATACTACTAACCCTCGTCCCAAGTGTGGACTCGCAGGTTAGCTTCAAGATTTCAAGACACGGAGGTAAAGCAGTTCAGTTCATGACTTCTCGACCTATGACACGACTCGATCAAGACTCAAGTGAATACATCCAATAAGGTACAGCTAACTCTAAACACGGTCTATATAGCAATGATACAAATATACAAGCAAGATAGTAAAGATACATGTCAATAATATGAGAAAACTGGATAAAAATAAGGAGACTGTGCATGTAAATAAATTTGTGCAGAAAGGCAAGGTATACTTGCCTTAGGTCCTGAGCTGTTGTACGGAACAAATCCGAATTGAGATCCAAGTAGCCTGTTTGTAAATTGATAGGATCAATACACAATTTAATATTCCAACAAGTCTATCTATTCATGGTTAGGCTTCTATGTCCCTTTTTACACTATTTGGTTTTCTAAGTCATGTAGGTTGATAACCTCTTTATGGTAAAACCCATCTAACCTATCAATAATACATACTTGTACCCTCCCCTCTACTATATTACTGCTAATGCCTACTCTGTCACACCCATGTACACAATGGTAGGTACAGTCATCTATGGTCTATTGTTAATATTCATTAGAATTCCAGGAACTCCTACATTCTAATCCTACACATGACTCCTATACACTCCTCCTTTACACTATTCCTAACTTCTGTCCTGCAATATTTAGGATAGGCATGCTGTGACTATAGAGCCTATTTCCCCCTTTTACCTGATAATTCCTTTACCATATTACACATATATATAGGTGGAGGGGTCTACACAATAGAGACAGGGAATTGAAATCTACTTGCAGAACAAAATGATGAAAAGCCAATGATAAATGAGATTGGGACTGGCTAATATAGGTGAAATGAACATTTGCTTGGTCTGATACAATGTGGTTCTATTCCTAGGTTTTTATTTGTATACAAGGGAACTCACCTGCTAATCATCCATTGGATGTAAAGATGGCTCGTATAGCAGTACTGATGGGTACCAGCAGGTTCATATATCAATATCACATGGGTAAACAAAGGAAGGGTCTATAAGAATTTGACACATCCTTGACCTGACACATACACAGGAACTAGCCTGAGCTACTATCCAATTAGTTAGCCTATCAACTTGAAACCTGCTGCCATCAAAGCCTATTTTTATAGTTATCATTCAAAGATTAGAAATATGTAAGGGATTAAAATACCAGCACCTAGACTGATATTCCTTCTTACCACATTATCAAGGCTAGGGAGACATATGTGAAGGTGAGGCATATTTAATGGATCATTAAGGAAGGGGACAACCTCTAAAGTCAATGCCAACCCAAGTGTGACTGTAAGTATATTTTAACATAATGTACATCATACAAACATGAAACCAGATTTAGAACAATCGCTATCTGATATTTCCATTACAGTTGGCACCCCCTTCTCTTGCTTGTCCATCGTGTAAGAGGTCCGATACCAATCCTTAGCTATCAGTTCTCTGGCTCACTGGCCTAACTCCTATGGTACAGGACAACTCTAGATGGTTCAGATCAAAGATGGAAATTTAGTCAAAATGGCAGTTGTCGCAATATCTAAATCAACCAGTCAAATTTAAGATGAGTATCATATAATGTAATGAAGTGAACTTATAAAGTACAGTGAAGGTGAATGCAGGCAGTATATAGTGTTCTATGGCTGGTCAACCTGGATGTTCTGATACATGGGTGCATTAGAAGAGGCTAAAGTGTGCAGAATTCTGGACCTATAAATGTTCAAGCTCTGAACATCAGAGGTGAAGGTACTCGAGGATTTAGGTAAATTAACTCAAAGCATGACTGCCTCATCATACTGACCCAAGGGAATGTAAAACACCAAGATGCGGGGTATTATGGGTATGCAAGATAACTGAACAAAAGGAGACTTAATCATAAGTTAATGTGGTTCATTACTGGGTGATGGGATATTTGTCATGGGAAATAATGTGGACTGAGGTTTGAAGGCATCATAACACTCTTCCAATACACAAAAAACCCAGCCTGGGCACCCTAATCCTATACATAGACACTAATCTCCATAACCTTGGGTTCTTAGGATACTGTATCAGTTGACACTTCTTCAACCCATTCACTGCTCGACCAAATCTAGAGTTCAGTCTCAAGGGGTCTGATGCATCTACAACTGTACTGCCCAAGAAGACTCCCCCTCTCCCATGACTCGATATCCAAGTCCCCTCATATCAGTCTCCTGACTGATACTCGACTCACAACCTGTGGTCGAGTCCCCTCTTATCCCATCTCCTAAGTTAATGAACTATAAATCCCCAAAACCACACAATATGAACTGGTTCACAAAGGTGGTAAACTGATATAATATCAGTTAAGGACTGATACTAAATATTAGTCTGCAAACTCATACACCCCTTTTGTTCAGTCCTCATGTCTAACATCAACATCTCACCAACTTAGTTATATAATATATGTACGATACATTTACCCATACTAGTATACTGTACAGGTACCTATACAGGGTACCTACAGCAGATGGTATATCAGCTACCAACTACACTAACTCACCTACCTACATTGGTAGAGTATAAGACAGCAAGAAGAACATGTTTTATATATATATATAATATCCACATGTAGTCACACTACTCAAGCCCCCTCTTTACTTCTCCTGTGCTCTACTAACCCGGCCCTGCACAAGGGCAGGATCCCCTGCTCTTAGGGATTCTATTGTAGGCCCCCAATAGGACTGTCTCCTCTGATCCTCTAGGTGACACTAATTCCAATAGGCCAGTCATTTGTCCACTCCTACCTCTCTTAATCCCCTTGGGTTCTCTTCTACTATTCTGCTACTTCTTCCTGTGTATCAGTAGGCTGTGTCCTATTGACATGGCTACAGAGGCATGGATACCCACTGATACCCCTATGTGTCCTCATGTTCCTGTGTGAAATCAACCTACTAAGCCCAGTCACAACCATCTGCCAATGTATTTACATAGGTATCATGCCGAGATTGATACATGATATTCTGCTAATAAATCCCTACAAGGTCTGACCTAGGTTGCATCCTATAATGCTGCTGTTGACAGGAAGGTAGGTTCACCATTATACACTCCTGTAATTCATAATACACCACCATGCCAATGTAACTCAATTCATGTAAAACCATTCAATATGGACCTGCTATCATCTCCTAAACATAAACACGAACACCTATACTACAGTTGAAGACAAAATAGCCTAACACCCAGGTTCAAGAATTACTAATCGAGGCAAAGGGTGGAAGTTTACCTGGTCGAAATCAAAGCTGGACTGCTCTTCCTCCTCCTCCTCTTCTATTCTCGTAACAGGATATTTGGTTTCTAGGGTTCTGTAGAGGGTCGGCCAATCCTCTCATATATATACACTAGGGTTCGATCAAAAATTAGAGAAGATATGGAGAAATTGATTTGGATCTTATCTAAGGGTTTGGAGAGAGTTATCTCTAATTTGAATTTGAGTACAGGGTTCGGCTGCAAGGATGATTTGAAGTAATGAACTTTTTGCATTAAGGCCCCTGCCATAACTTCTATTACTCCCTTGGTCCTTCTATTGATATTTCAATTAAAACAAATATAAAAGGAAATTTGAATAAGGATATTTGCATATAAACCCTTGCCAATTCCTATCTTATCCTTTTGGTCCTTATTGTATTTAAAATAAGAATAAGACATAACAAATATATGAGACAAATTTTAATTTAATAAATTCGAGAAAAATAATTGGTCAAGGGGTTGACATTCGGCCTCCTCATACGCTTCGCTGACGGCTCAGCGAGTTCTGGTTCAACCGTTGTTTCAACAACAACATCTTCTTGGACTACATCTTCATTGAAAATTTCAGTTTCTTACGCACCCTCATTATTCTTCGGAATATCTGCAAGAACAATATTCTTGTGCCTTGTAAATTTGTCTTCAAAATATTCTGCGTCGCGAGATTCAATGATATAATTTGACTCAATATCAAGAAATCTCTGAGCATCACTCTTCTCGGCATAAACCAAAAAGATCATCTTTGTAGTCCTTGTCCCAAGCTTCTAGATCTTCAGATCTGGAAGCTTCACATATGCCAGACACCCCCACACTCGAATAACGTTCAAGTTAGGTTTGACTTTGAACCAGAGTTCATGAGGAGTAACATACGAAGTTGCATGAGACACTCTATTTAGAATAAAAGTGGTCATCAATGCAGCTTCTCCCCAGTAGCACTTTGGAAGACCCGCAGTCTTAACAGCATTGAGTTAATCATTTCTGTTAACATTCTGTTCTTCCTCTCTGCTACTCCGTTTGATTGAGGATATTGCGGAGCCGTAGTCTCGTTGACATTTCCATGTTCTTTGCAGAACGATACGAATTCATGAGACTTGTACTCTCCACCTCGATCACTTCTTATTCTTTTGAGTTGTTGTCGAGTCTGCCGCTCAGCTTCAGCCCTAAATTCCTTGAACTTCTTGAATGCTTCGACTTTGGCCTTCAGCAAATAGACGAACGTATACTTTGAGAAGTCATCGATGAAGGTTATAAAATACTCCATCCCGGCCTTTGTAGAGAACTGTTTGAAGTCACAGATATCGAAGTGTACCAACTCCAGAAGATCTGTACTTCGATTAACCCGAGGAAAGGATTTCCTTGTGATCTTCGTTTGAGCTCAAACTTCACATTTATCTACCTTACCCCCACACTTGGAGATAAGTCCTAGACTAGATATTTTGTTTATTCGTTTACAATGAACATGTCCTAGCCTATTATGCCACAACTCAAGAGTATAAGCAGAAGGAGTGAATGCATTAATTACATTGGACTGATTTACAAGCTGAATTTTGAACATTTCTTCGGTATAAAAAGCTTTCCTGAAATATATTCCCTTAATGGACATCACCATCTCGCCGGTATTGATGTCCATCCTGAGGACTGTGTTGCAAAGTAGGCCTCCAGAGATCAGGTTCTTTGTGATAGCAGGTACATGCTTCATACCTTGAAGCGTCAGAGACTTCCCCGAAGTCAGCTTCAAAATCACCGTTCCGATCCCGAGCACTTCAGCTTGTGCCTGGTTGTCCTCCATAACCACTTCAAAAGTTGATGTATAGGTGGTAAACCACTCCTTGCTGGAGCAGACATAGCAGATGGCCCCAGTGTCTACCCACCAGTCAGAGTCAGCCCCCACCACATTGACCTGCACAATTATTACAATAATGTCAGTGATCATAGAAACCTTGGTAGGCTCTCCTTGCTCTGATTGCTTGGTCTTTGTTTTGTATTTACTCTTGAAGTGGCCCTTCTTGCCACACTTGAAATAAGGCATCTGAGAGTTTGCCTTCTTTTGCTTGAAAGAAGTCCCCTTCACGTTCAGATTGTTAGGGTCCTTCTTCTTACTGTGGGAAGCCGCATGCTTTTCCCTTTGGTTCTTTGGTATGAACAAATTGGCGTTAGCCAATTGCTTGGACAGTGCGTCCATCTTCAGTTGAGCCCGCATCTGGTCCTCAATATAGACTTCTTGTAGGAGATCATCCAGACTGACCTCGAAGTTCTTCCTATGCATGTTTGTATAGAACGTTCTCCACCCAGCGGGAGCTTAGAAACGATCCCTCCAACAACAAACTTGTCGGGGAGGGGCATCGCCTCGTCTTCCAACTTCTATCGCAGCTTCAAGAACTCATTCACCTGCGGTAGCATTGGCTTCTCGTCCTTAAAGAACCACTTGTGATATTTTTTAACAAGAAATATCTTGCTACGATTCTTATCATCCTCGTACAGTTTCTCTAGAGACTCCCAAATCTCTCTGGCAATAGTCTTCTTTAAATATGATTCTGCTAGGGAATCTTCCATAGCATTTAGGATCATAAGCTTACAAATGCTATTGTCCCTTCTCCACTTTGCATGGTTCTTAGTAGCCACAGAAATTGTGGCTGTAGATCCAGTTTCTGGAACAGTAGGTTCCTCCTCATACAGCACGTGATCAACATGAAAGAACTGAATATTGAGGAAAACCTTTCTTCTCCAGATTTGATAGTGCTCACGATCAATTTGCTCTAACTTTGAGATGTTAGGATTGACTAGCGAAGCACGAAAGTTTTCCATCTTTTAATTAAGCTTTGAGATTGTTAATCCCGGGGCACCATTTTTGATGGAAAACAGAGAAAAAACGATTGTAAAAATAATATTTCTAGCAACACTCCAAAGAAGGTGCTTGACAGAGATCCTTGGAGGATTCTGGATTACGAAAATCTAAGAAGATTTCATAACAGCAGCAAAGGATTATAGTACTTCTAAAAAGAAAGTTCAAATCGAGTTGCTAGCAGCAGCGAAGTGGATGACTTACGATAGATGGAAGAACAGCCTGCTGGGGTGAATTATCACCGTTGCTCAAAGCTTCATTCACCCCACACGAACAGCTTCCAGGAACCAGTAAGTTCGATGGAGAACTTTGGAACACTCCGCTCTTCTGACTCCTCGGAAGGCGCACGGAGTCCTGCGCTAAGCGGCGTTGGTGCTATTCTTCTTCTTCTCTCTGTCACTCTGTGGAATTGTGTTAAGAAACACTTG
>JANAVB010011200.1:12014763-12052263 GCA_029216955.1 Iris pallida | reverse complement strand
TTGTGGATAACTTCTGACTTCCTCTGTGCTACAAAAATCTGCCTGTAGGGCTGCAACTTGAGAAACACCCAATCTCCAACTGAAAACTCCCTATATGTCCTATGCAAGTTAGCTATCTTCCTCATCCTGTCTTGAGCCAAAAGTAGGTTGTCCTTAAGGATTTGCAGGGCATGATCTCTTGCAGTCAAAGACTCAGCTACCTCCCTCTCTCGAATTGCATCATTAGCATAAGTGAGAATATGTGGAGGCTTCCTTCCATAGTCAATTTCAAATGGGGTGGTTTTTGTGGCAGTATGCCAATTTGTATTAAACCAAAACTCTACCCATGACAGAAACCTAATCCACTCCTTAGGTTTGTGGTTACAAAAGCACCTTAGGTAACCTTATATACACCTATTGGTAACTTCTGTCTGCCCATCAGTTTGGGGATGGTATGCAGTGCTGTATTTGAGTGTTGTCCCCTATAATTTGAAGAATTCCTTCTAAAATGAGCTGACAAAAATAGGATCCTGTCTGAGACAATGGATTTGGGCATTCCATGTAATTTAAACACTCCATCTACAAACACCTGAGCTACTTTTTCTGCAGTGAAGGGATGAGACAGTGAGAACATATATATGTACTTGGTGAGTCTATTAACCACCACCATAATAGTTGTTTTGTGATGGCTCATTGGAAGACCTTCTATGAAGTCCATAGATATGTCCTCCCATACTTGTACTGGTATAAGAAGAGGTTGTAGGAGCCCAGCTGGAGATAGAGTTTCAGACTTATTTCTTTGGCATCCCTTTCTGCATATTAACTGCCCCAATGCCTCCACTAGATGCATCACATTCTAGGATAAATTCTTTTTTGAAATCTAGCATTGACAACACTGGTGGCTGTGTGAGAGCTTTTTTAAGCTTCTCAAAGGAATCCTGTGCCTGTTGCTCCCAGAAAAATGAGTTTTTCTTGAAGAGATTGGTCAAGGGTCCTGCTATAGCTCCATAGTTCTTGATGCACCTCCTGTAATAGCCAGTCAAGCCTAAGAATCCTCTTAGCTCTTTAATTGCTTTAGGTGCAGGCCAATCTGAGATAGCCTTTATTTTGTCTTGGTCCAACTTCACTCCTTCACCATAGATTACATGCCCCAAGTATGCAACTTGTTCTTGAGCAAAGTAGCACTTGCTTCTTTTAATCCTCAGTTGATTTTCTTCCAACTTCTTAAACACTTTTTCCAAGTGTTTGTAGTGTTCAGCAGTGTGGTACTATACGCTAATTTGTCATCAAAGAAGACAAGTACAAACCTTCTAAGATATTCATTGAATATAGCATTCATCGTAGACTGGAAGGTGGATGGTGCATTTGTGAGCCCAAAGGGCATCACAATGAACTCATAGTGCCCTTCATGAGTCCTAAAAGCTGTCTTTGAGACATCATCCTTAGCCATTCTGATCTGATGATAACCTGCTCTCAGATCCAACTTAGAAAAATACTTGGCCCCATGTAACTCATCAAAGAGCTCTTCAATGAAGGGAATAGGAAACCTGTCTTTGATTTTTTAATTATTAAGAGACCTGTAATCTGTACACATTCTCCATGTACCATCAAATTTTTTAACTAGAATTATAGGAGAGGAATATAAGCTATTGCTAGGTCTTATAAAACCTAATTTAAGCAACTCTTGCACCTGCTTTTCTATTTCATTCTTATGAATGTAAGGATGCCTATATGTCCTACTGCAAACAGGAGCTGAATTGGGAAGGAGTGGTACCTTGTGATCATACTGTCTTGGAGGGGGGAGCCCTTTAGGTTCCTTTAAAAGTTCTTGATACTTCTCCAATAGCTGAGTTAGCTCTGCTGTTTTGTTGTCCCATCCTACTACTTCATGAGGCGCTTGCCAAGTACATAGCTGCATCAAATAGAATTGGGGTCTCTGTTTTAGTTCCCTACTTTCAAGCTCCTTGAGTTGATTGTCTTCAGCCTTCAGCCCTTTGAATTGCTGCATCACTCCTTTCATCATGAATTTCATTATCAGGTCTTTAAAGTTCCAGGTGATATCCCCCATTGGTGCTAAGCCAATTAGCTCCTAACACAATTTGACACCCAGAAATAGGCAGTTGCAGTAAATCAATCTTGATTTTGGTACATTGACAATCAATCACCACCTTCTTGCACATCCCTTTACTGGCCAATTTCTCTCCATTAGCTACCATGACCTCAAATGGTTTGTTATGGCTCAAGGTCAAATCTAACCTTTCACTGAACTTTGTATCAATGAAACTATGGGTTGATCCAGAATCAACCAAGATCATCACTGGTCTGTTGCTAACAGTTCCCCTTAGCTTCATAGTGGATTGATGAGTACCACCTGATAAAGCCTGCAGTGATATTTCAAAAAGATTTTGGCTATTGCAATCATCAGTATCTACAGGATCTGCCACTTGCTTCCTGGCTTCATACTCTTCTTCTTCATCATCATCATCAGCTATAAGCATGTACAATTTCTTCTCCTTGTACTTGTGCCCTCTGACCCATTTTTTATTACAGAGATAGCATAGACCCAAGCTTCTCCTCCTGGCCAACTCATTTGGAGATATAGTGTTAGTACGAGACTGAACACTAGCAGTTTTGTTTGCTTGGTCTAGAGTAAAAGTTTTTTTGGAAACCTCAGCAGTTACATTAGTGTAATTTCTGGCAGGTACAACACTTGTCTTAGAATTCTTCTTGATTGCTATCAATTTAGTGTTGGTTGCTGTGAGCAAAAGCTCAAGCACCAAAAAAATATTAGTCCCACATCGGCCAAGCATGGAGTCATGCTTGTGCTCATATTTCTTATGCTTCCTTTGCTTCACTAAAAGTAGTGTGTAGGAGATCCATGGGCCACACGCGCGCGCCGCCGCCGCCGCCCGGCCCGGTTCGGCGCACGTAACGGGTGCGGGCACGTGCTCACACCTGCGGGCGCCGAATGTCGATTCGATTCCTTCTTCGGGTTCGGGCTGAGACCCAAAAATCCTTTTGCTCCTATTAAAATTCTAACCGTTACTATTCCTTTTAAATTCTGTAACGGTTGGATCTTGATATCCGTCCAGGTTCAATGAACCATGTGCTGTAAACGTAACATAATTGTCTTCTTAAACATCCGAATTAAAACCTATTTAATTTCTGTCCGTTGGTGTATAGTCTATATATATACTGTTCCATTCTCATTCTTCTCTACACAGAAATTATCTTCTCACTCTCTCAAAATTCTCGTCTCCTTCGTATTGCTGCTGTTGTTCTTCGTTGCTCTGGGCAGAGCTAAGTCGGGGTCACTCTCTCCAACTCGTGTGCGACAAGGAGATTCCGGTGAAGCGGGGATTTTACCACTAGGGGCGTTCGGATTCAGTCTGCACATAGACCCGAGCTAACTCTTAGGGCAGTGCTACGTGCACGACTTCCTCGGAGGCCGGTAACAATTCCGTAATTTATTTTGTTTACAGATTTTCAGTGAAAAAATTGAAGAATTTCCAACATTTAGCTTCATGGAGTTTGGATATTTGTATTGCAGCTTGCAAGCTTTGTGGTTGTGCAACTTGAACTTCAAACCTTACTTCCTCTTTGAGCCCTCCTATAAATTGAATCATCAAACACTATTCAGGGGACCCAGAGACTCTTTTCGATAATTTTTGGAATTAAGAAATATATTCTTGGACAGTGGCTTCTTGTTTGAGTAGCTTCAGCTTTACCACATGATCAGTAAACTGTGATGGACCATACTCCATTTGAATTGACTGACAAAACTCCTTCCAAGTTACACTGCCTCCTTTGATCTTCACTAGCCAATCAAACTAATAGGCAGCAGTCCCCTTAAGTTATACAGAGCAGAACTTAACTTTGTCAACTTCAGGCACCCTATAGTAGTTAAACTAATGGTTCACCCTGAGTAACCATTCTTCTACATCCTCCTCTCCATTGAAGTCAGGAATCTTCAGTCTCAAGGTGGGTTGTCCACTTCCTTATCCACAATTGTGATGGACTTGAGGTGAATTCACAGGTACAGCAGTTGGCATAGCAGGAAAAGATTGGGTCCTGGACTCATTCCTAGAGTCATCCAGCCTGACTCAAGGGGTTGAGTAATGGAGGAACTGGTGAATAGGGAAAATTCCCAAATTGAGTGAAAGGAATGTTAAATCCCAAATTGTCGAACTGAGACACTGGAATGTTAAATCCCATGGTACTGTTTCCAATTGTTGCCGAAATTGGAACAGTCATGAATGGAGGTACTCTAGACAGTGCCTGGGTGCATGGGTTTGTATAGATGAGGTTTAGGGTTCAAATCCTAGGTTGGGTGTTTTGTGGAGTTTTTGTTTTTTTTTTATTTATATATCGTTCACTTGCATTGAATCAACTTGAGATAATTTGGTATAAACTTGCTACATTTTGGCCATCAAACCATGAGTAAGAATCAGCCCAAATTAAGAAAAAAAAAATAAGAAACTATCATAGGGTTGTAACATTTTCTTTCTCCTTAATAACTACGAGTATTTTTATAAGTAACCCTTGTAGCGAATAATTAATTAATTTCTAAATTATTCTATAGGCTCTTTGGATTCCTTGGACTCGGTACCATCTTCACATCTTCAGTGTACTCTAGGCAGTGCCATTGATGAAGATGGAGTTGTGTGCAATGTCGTGCTCATGGATGGTGGTGCTGCCATAGTTGTGAATAATGGCTGAGTCACCACAACACCTCTAGATCTGACTAATTCTTCCATTAGCTACTCAAATCTATTACCCATTTGATCGAACTTGCAATTTAGGGTTCGAACTGTACCTTCCAATGTGAGGAATCGTTCCTCTCCGACAAGCGGCCGTTGATCCTCCGAAGCCTCCCGCCGTGAGCCATGGCTGCTCGAGCCTTGCTCCAGACTCGTCTCGATCACAGGGTCAAGTCGCTCTGATAACAATTTGGTAGAGCTCCTTCCTAAGAATCCTCCTGGTGGAGGAGATCTAGCCATGGATGAACTTTGCAAGAGAGAAATTCAACAAGAACAGCAATTTGGAGGAAATTTGTAGCTAGGGTTTTTATTGCAAATTGGGGATCTAAGCGAAATACAATTCAAAATGCAAGAAAAGTAGAGGGAAACTAAACATTCAACATCCTCTTCTTCCAGGCCAGTATCCTATTTATACTGATACTTGCCAACAGTTACAGTTCGTTATAATTTGCTGAATGTACCAATTTACTGACGTGTATAGGTACATAATTGAAATGAATGTAACCATTGGTGCACCTGGAGCTGAGCTGGAGTGAAGCGGTTTATTCAAGCTAACTGCAGGAATTGTGGTATGGAATGCATCATATACTTTCGAATTAATCGACCACCCAGTGATCCACGACCTCCAGCGACCCCCATGCTCGCCTGCAGCCGTGCGCTACCGCCTGGAGCAGCTGCAGTCGTGCGCGACAACTGGCAGCAACGGCAGTAACCGCGGGCAATAGTAGAAGTAGCAATTGCAGGTATCCCTGTACTCTTCTGCTTTTCTCTCTCCTCGGTTGATCGTTTTACGATCTACGAAAACCTACATCTAGACGACCTAACCAACTTGAAACCCTGTCAAATAGTTTAGGTTGATACGGTTTTGAATTGATGAAAATCAAATCCAAATAAAGAGAAAAATGTAAATTTCTGATTTCAGAAATTAGTTTTGGAACTGACATTGGAAGGCGATTGCCTTCCAAACCAGTGAACCAATCCTAGTTTTTATTTTTCCTATATACAGCCTACATAACAAGGAATAAAACCCACAAAGTAGTTTGCATTGTTTTGGATTATAACTTAGTAAATATTTGGTTGAAATTGCAAGAAAAACAATTTTCGAAAAACCAAAACTTAATAATTTTCATCGATACGGCGTGCGTCCCGACAAACCTGGTGACATGGTCGCGATCAATTAGCATCGAAAGACGCATATGGATGTTATCGACATGCACTACAAAAAAAACCCTCATTTTCGAAGGCCAAACTTTCTCGGAATAGGCCATTTGCCGTCGGGAATAATCTTTTCCGAGGGTATATGGCCGTCGTATGCCCTCGGAAACGCTCTGGTCGGAAAAGGTAGTTTTCCGACCAACCGTCGGGAATGAGAGTATTAGCGATAGAAACTAACCCCTCGTATTTGTTTTTCCATTATCGGAAATGAGCTTTATGAATATATGACGGATGGATATTTCCGATAAGTGTACGCCTTCGCAATTAATGAATTGGTAGTCACAAATGTTTACAAACACGACGAACATTTTATTTTCCGACTACGTTTCCGACAATTACTGTTTCTCGAAAATACTATTTGCGATAGAAGAAAAAGAATTTAGTTGCTCGGAAAAATGATTGTAAGGTTATTTCCAACAAAAGGAGATCCTCGAAAATGTTTGAGATTATTTGCGATGAAAGAAAATCGTCGAAAATTAAAGTATGTGTAATCAAAATTATTTTTTTGCGATAATTTATCTTGTAAAATTTTTTGTCGAAAATGACGATTAAACATCATTTTCGATGTACAAGGGTTGTCGTAATTTTGTTTTTCCGATAGCAATAGTAATTGGAAATATATAAAAAATAACATCGGAATTATGTTTTTACGATGTCTATATATGTTGGTCCAAAATTTCGTAAAAAATGGTACATGTCATGACAATTACTAATTCCGATAGAAATAATTGTCATAAAATAACTAACTTTTCTCATAATTTAAATTAATAGTAAAGCATGAATACATTGACAACTAAAGTAAAAGATAGTCTTCTAATCATTCATTGATATGAAAAAAAGTGTCACAAAGAAAATAATTTGGAGAATTTTTTTGAATTATTTGGAAAATAATAATTTAATTAGAAAAAAATTTAAATTTATTTGGTGAATTATTTGATTATTTGGACAATTCTTTTGACTTATTTGGAGAAATATTTTAAATCATTTGATTATTTGAATAAATATTTTTAATTTATTGGTGAATCATTTGATTATTTACAAAAAATTTAGGATTTATTTATGAATTATTTGATTATTTTAAAAAAAGATATTTATTTGGAAAATCATAAAATCTTTAAGATTTATTTGTTAATTATTTCTCAAAATCTATAGGATTTATTTGTGAATTATTTGATTATTTGATTATTTGTTAATATTTCAAACGAATATGCCAAAGCTTATCACCAACTGAATTAACTGTCAAAGTATCAGGAAGCCATGTATCAAAATCTATAAACAGGAGCTACAAAGTGAATGCAATCAGATTCAAATATGTACTTAGCTTGTGTTTTTCTTCATTCAATAATAATTAATTCTTCCCCAAATTGTGTGAATAATTGCCATTAAAATGACACTAATTACTAGGTCTCCTCAACTCCCAATTAAAATTGGGATGATATCTAACATATGTATATCATTAACCAATTAATTTAAAAACGTTAAAGTCTTTTTAAGTTTCGTAAAGGTATTTGTTTTAGTTGAAAAGAGAAATTATGAAACCTAAAATTCTCCTAACTACTTGACATGTAAATCCTCAAATATTTTACAATTTAAATTATATTTAAACTAACTAAATAATATTATCTAACTATCATCAAAAATATGATGACATAATTTAAATTTTTATAATTCTGTATTTTTATATTCCAATAATATCATAAATTTTTATATTTAAATTTATTGTACGTGCGACACACGTGCATCTACTAGTATTTTTAAATTTATTTAGTAACTTATTTGATTATTTATATAAATTCTTTTATTTTATTTGGAGATCATAATTTGGACTTTTATTTGATTATTATTCCGACAATGTCTACTAGGTATAGGAAATAGTCAACTACTTCCGATGAAAAAAACCATTGAAAAGTGTATACTTTCACCGGCAATATTTATTTTCCCTCGTAAATACAAATTTATATCCGACAGTATATAGTGTTTCTCACAAATATAGCATTAGTTACGACCAATTGTAATTATCGTCGCAATTAGGACAGTATTTACGACGGGACTTATTTGTCCTCGGAAATAATGATACTGTTTTCCGAGAAAAAATATTATGGTCGGAACTAGTTTTGGCGCCAACAACTCCCTCCAATTATTGAGTAGTTCCGACAAAAAAACACATATTTTCCGAGAGCACAATGTGGGTCGGAAATAATATGGACTTTTATGAGATACTTCCGACGGAACAAAATTTCTTGTCGCAAATGCTACTTTTTTCGAGAACCCTCGTAAATGTTCGTCGCAAATGAGGGTTTTTTTTGTAGTGATGTGGGATTCGACGGAACTCGATTTCGTTGTGCATGCACAACGAAATCAAAGCGTATCGGTCGAGATACCCCGTATCGGCCTCTTTGCCAACTAGCCCATAAATTCGTGCACGTTTATCACGTTGAGACAAAACATGTGCCATCAGGACCATGTCATTTTCCTGGTCCTGTGAGCCAAGTTTGGTCCGACTCTGAGAAGGTCAACCAGAATGCTAATTTGGCGGGCTCACGACCCGATCCAACGGGCAAATTTGTAAACAGTCCACCGGAATCCAACTTTGGACATACAGGTGGGCTCATATTATCAAACCGGACCCGTAGACATATAATTTGATGACTTTAGAGACCACAGGTATTGGCACACTTTTTGATGTAAAGCGGGTCCAACGGAGGATATTGTTTTGACCCGAAATTATGATTTTGCCCATATCCAGAATTGGGCTTTTTGGTAGACATTTTTAGACATATCTTTTATACCAAAATTATTGTTGATGTCTGTTTTAGCATCCAAGGATGTTTGCGGAAGTTGGCTTCCCTTGCTTCGTTGATCTGCCGATTCGAGTTATTGGATACTGCTGTTTTGCACACCACCTCAGGCAAGATACCTTGTCATTTGCTGTCTATTTACTTTAAATCATATTTCATGCATTTATTATTTATTTTCTATAAGATAAACTGTGCAATATATTTATATCTATATTCAATTCTACTACTTATTTCTATTTTCTGATACTTGTACTATTTTTATGCACATTAAACCTAGTTTAGAGAGACTACCTGCATTTATTGGCCTTGACACATGTATGCCATGAGTCACGAGTCATATATAGATCTCGGACTTGTGTATTGACTGCTAGTGATACATATAGGACGAGCGTTAGGCTATAACTACTATTAGGATTGCATGATAGAAGACTAGTAGTTATTAGAGTTAGGGCATTGGGTAGGGAGAATACAAGTGGACGTTGACCTCCTCCCTATCTATCGTAGACTCGCTCGCCATTGAGGAACGATAGGTAGACTATATACTGTAGACTTGCTCGATACAGAGGAATGGTATATAGTGTTTAGACTTGCTACTGACGTACTTTTTTATCTTGACTTGACTTGGAGGTTATGCGACCATGCACTATTTTCGATTGTTTACACCTAGAGTTTTTAGGTGATCTTATCCGTTAGGTATAGGTACTTTTGGTTTGAGTACTTATACCTGATTGCGGCTGGGAACAGTAACTTGCCGCGGACTAGTTTGCCACACCTTGTCCTTGTTTGGTTGTAGGTGTGATTTACTGCTTCGATGAGAATATACTGAATCTTGTTGGGGTCCGGATACTATATTGGATTCATGTCATGGAAAGATACCTCATCGTGGATTAGGGTACCATCTCATGTCCTTGTTTGGTTGGGGGGTGGTACGCTAATTCAAAGGTGGAGTATTGGACCATGTTATGATCTGATTGGCTTATTATTGAGCAGTTTATATTCAGTATTATGGCATGTTCTTTCTGTATCTTATTACGTCCCTTTAAGGACCTTGTGATTTCTCCAGGTGTGCGTTCTCGACTTTCTGCAGGTGTTCTAGCCAAGGTCGTGGTCTTCTCTTTTCTATCGAGGATGAGTCACTCTTAGATTGTTCTTGCTACTTTGACACATCTTTTCATTGTCATGTATTACTTCTCTGTTAAATAGTTGGTACTGGATTTGTCTCCGTCCAATAAACTTGTAAATTGACAATTTATAGTTGATTTATGATATATTTTATTCTTTCATTTTTGGATGAGATTATTTGGCCGAAATTATACTGCATTTGTAGCTTACGTATATTTATTAAACGGCTGGCATGTCTACGTACCTAGTCCTATGTATTTTGGGACTAGGGCGTTACATATTTTGTGGTGGCCCATGCAGGTCTACGATAAATTGTTTGGTTACTTTACCGTACCAAGCAAGTCTACGTATAGGATTAGTATCTAGGATCTCATCCACATACTTGACCTCCTTCTTCGATTTTAATTCCAAAATCACTTGAGTATCTTGATTTGTATCTTGCTTGATCCCTTCTATCGTAATTCTTATGTTTCTTTCATAGAGGTTAGGAAGGTGACTTATATTAAGTAGGCATGTTCCATCGTTCCATCCTATTACTAGTTTAACTCTTATAAGTTGGGTAGAATGCCTCACGACTCAACATTCCCTTGACCTTAACCAAGGCCTTAGACAAGAACACAGTAGGACGACTGTATAGGCACCAATACCGAACAAGACTTAGAGTTTAAGGAACTTGGACTATTTATGCTTTCTTTCATCATAATCTCGCGTATCTTTATTTTTACCATCTTGACCAATGTTGCTACTATAGCCTAGTTTTGCAAGCTTATCCATTTATCGAGCATGTTCAAGACATATGTTATTTGGACGCGCGTCCACTAACATATTGTCTAATTAGAACCGGTGCATGATGGTCTGATCAACCTAGTGCACTTGGTTCGTACTTCTTATGATTATTCTACGTGGATTGAGATATAATTAACCAATATACTTGTCCTCTAGGATGTCATCCGCAACTGCGTTGACAACTCCCTTTTCGAACTATTAAATCACCTTTGAACTTCGTAATTATATTCGCTCACATCTTCCTTGAAATCTTATTATTTTTTGACTTCAGCTTGAGGTTAGATAACCACAGAGTATTCTACTTAGCTTGTCATACCACTTATGACCATGATAGTAGTATATGCAAATTATAGCTAGCCCTCGGCCAATCCATATGACTACAACCTCGCCTTGAGTTACTCGTCCTTCCCTCGACCCTATATCTATTATCGTAATCTTCTAATCATTCAAAATTAAGAATGAATAGGATCGTTTCCTGAATCGTGCCCCTAACTTAGACGACTATCATACAATCTTCTTCCTAAGGAATCATGTACCCTCGATTTCTAATCGTTTTATCTTGATTTATTGACCCATCATTTATTTTCCAAACCCTTACACGACCAAGCAGCACAGTTTAGACAAAAGTAAGGACAAGCATTTACCATGGCAGTGATAGACACCCATCCTGAGATTTGGGATGAGCATGTATTATTCTAGTTAGACCATTTTTATTATTAAGGCATGACTTAGCATTAGAACAACTAGGCCTGTCAATGATAGCTTATTGGTCGGATATTGGTATTACCATATCCGAACCATTAACTATCGGATATATCCGATAACTATTCGATATTTGATCGGATAGAAGTTTTGGCTATCGTATCTGTTACCAATAAATTTAACGGATATCGGATAATATTCGAACCAATAAGATTACTAAAAAATATTTAAAAAGGGAAAAAAAAATCAGAACCAGCAAATTTTGTCAAGAAACAACATATTTTCACATTGAAACGATAGATTTTGTCTAGAAATAGCAGATTTTCACATTAAAATATCAGAAGCAGCAGATTTCTACATTGGAACAGCAGATTTTGTCAGATTAATCTACTATTTTAGCAAATAGTTACACACAAGTTTGGATCCGAAGAACTCGTCAACTTCAACACAAGTTTGGATCCGAAGATCTCGTCAACTTCTTACACACGAGTTTTCCTCCGAAGGCTCGTCAACTTCTTACACACGAGTTTTCCTCCGAAGGCTCGTCAACTTCAATAAAAAAGAAAGAGGGCTTTTGATCTTCTATAACACTTTGAAGATCGAAGATTACAATTCTTGAATACTCTAGCACTTTTTGGTTGGATGACAAATTAAAGATTTGGATAGAGTAGTAATGGTGAGGCTCTTGGTTGTTAAGAAAATTTAAGGCTCAAGTGTATGGCTTTAAAGAGAAGACACAACCACCTTAAATAGAGCACCAAGAGAGTTAGTCATTTAATGCTCCAAATGCACAGCTAACGGGATTCTGTCGGTATGAGACGACATTCCATCGGTATACCATTCTGAACAGTAACTATAATAAATCTAGTCGTTGGAGCATTTAATGCTAAGATCTGTCCATTCAAAAATCAAAATTAAAGCAGACGGAATACCGACAGTACAGATCGATATACTGTCGGAGTACCGATTATCTTCACAGGACTGTTTCTGTGTAAGAAACCAGTATACCATCGGTGTACTACGGTATGTCGTCGGTATGCCGATTATCTTCGCAGAACTGTTTCTGTGTAAAAAATCGATATACTATCGATATACTGCGGTATGCTGATTATCTTCACAGAACTTGTTTCTGTGTAAGAAACTAGTATACCGTCAGTATACTGCGGTATGTCATCGATATGTCGATTATCTTCATAAAAACTTTTCTGTGTAAGAAATTGGTATACCGTCGGTATGCTATGGTATGTCGTCCATACGCCGATTATCTTTACAGAACCTTTTCTCGTCGGTCTTCCGTTGTAAGTATATCAAGTAATTTTCGAAGAGTACTTTATAAGGACTTTTGGTTTGTCATCCACCTTAAGTGTTTCATAGTAAGTCCTAGACTTATACAGACTCTAGGACCTTGAATCTTTTGAGAGCAGGCTTTTGAGTATGCGGTGGCTTCTCTGTTGGCATATTTTATTTTGATTATTAACAGCATCTTCGTAGTTTAGTCTTCTGTTCTTCAGATTCATATATTCTCAGAAGATCTACTACATGGAGCTCTTCCGTTCAGCGCAATCATCTCTCACTTTGAAGACTGAAGCAGCTACCGGCGTTCCCTGCATAAGACGACGTCTTCCTACTTAGAGTCTTTGAGTCTGTACTAGTCTAGGTATATCTGTAAACACCTAAGGACGGATGACAATTAAAAAGCACAAGTCAAAAATCAAATACTTACAGAGCGGCATACCGGCGGCATGCTTCGGCATACCGGCGGTATACCGTTTCTAGCATCCAGAAAGTTGCTGTGATAAATTGTCGGCATACCGACGGCATGCTACGGCATACCGCCGATTTTTGTGTCCAGAAAGTTGTTGTGACAAATTGTCGGCATACCGACGGCATGCTCCGACATACCGGCGGTATACCATTTTTAGCAACCTAAAAGTTGCTGTGACAAATTGTCGGCATACCGACGGCATACCGACGGTATACCGTTTTTGGCAATCCAAAACTTGCTGTGACAAATTGTCGGCATACCGACGGCATGCTCCGGCATACCGGCGGTATACCGAGTTTCAAATATTTGGTTTTTGAATTGCCCTAACTAGCATTAATGGTCACATTTAATGCTCTCTAACGGTCATTAATATGACCGTTACTATTTGGACGGTATACCGACGGTATGCCGCTGCATACCGACGGCATGCCGCTGCATACCGACGGCATGCCGGTCTGTCTATTTTCAGAGCATTAAATGCCACCAACTCTTGGTTCTCTTATAAAAGAAAGCTCTCTCTCTCTTGAGCTTCTTCACCAACTCTTACCATAAATTTTCTAACAACCAAGAGCTCCACCATTAATACTCTTCCAAGCTTTTCATTGTCATCCTCTCCCAAAGTGCTAGAGTATTAAAGAGTTGTACATTTCGATCTTCACGTGTTTAGAAGATCAACAAGTTCTCATTCTCTTTTATTTGAAGTTGGCGAGCCTTCGTAAGAAAACTCGTGTGTAGAAGTTGGCAAGTCTTCGGATCCAAACTCGTGTTGAAGTTGGCGAGTTCTTCGGATCCAAACTCGTGTGTACTATTTTGTTAAATAGTGGATTAAAGCCGGAGAGAGTTCCGGGACTGGACTACCTCAAAAGAGGATACCAAAATACATCCTTGCGTTTGATCTTTCTACTCTTTACTTTCAATTGTCTTTATTGCATCAATTGTTGTAGTTAATTTTTAATTACCCTATTCACCCCCCCTCTAGGGTTCTACAATTGGTATCAGAGCTTTGTTCTCTTGATTTGGATTTACACCCTTGAGTGATCCATGGCCTCTAACCCTAGTATCAACACGTTTCACAATGAGGGGCACTCCACAAATAGGCCTCCCCTATTTGATGGTATAAACTACAACTACTGGAAGATTAGGATGAACATTTATCTAAAGTCCATAGATTTTGACTTATGGGATTGCGTGATAAATGGTCTTCCTACTCCTTCCAGAGCTATTGAGGATATTGCTTCTGACACCCTTCGGGACACTCTTTCTGAAAACATTAAGAAGCTTGCAAGTCGAGATGCCAAGGCAATGAATGCTCTTTATTGTGCTCTCGACAGTAGTGAATTCAACCGAATCTCTACTTGCAAGACTTCCAATGAGATTTGGAAATTACTTGAAGTCACACACGAAGGAACTTCACAAGTGAAGGAGTCTAAGATTAGTAGACTCACGCAAGAATATGAGTCTTTTAAAATGAAGCATGATGAATCTATTACTTCTATGTTTACTCGATTTGGTGATATTGTTAATCCTCTCTCCTCTCTTGGTAAGGAATATCCGGCTCATAAAAAGATCAGAAAAATCCTTAGAGGATTGACGAAAGTGTGGAGTCCTAAAGCTACCACAATTATTGAGGGGAACGATCTAACTGTCATGAACCTTGAGACCCTCATGGGTAAGCTTATGACTCACGAGCTCGACATGAAGGATCAAGAGGAATCATCCACACAAGAGAAGGAGAAGGAGAAGACCAAAGAGAAGGAGAAGACTCTTGCTCTCAAAGCTTCAAAGTCTTACTCTAAGGAGAGCTTCGACGACAATGAGTCGGATGATGATGAAGAAATATCTCTCACAGCTAAGCACTTTCGGAAATTCCTCAAATTCAACAAAGCCAATCGCTCCAGACGGAAAAATGAGGAAGATCCGGCGTGCTATCAATGTAGAAGACCCGGACATATCAAGCGGGACTGTCCGATGATAAGAAGAGATTCAAGCAAGTACGAGAAGCCAAGCAGAGGAAGCTCGTCCTCTAGAAAATTCACCAACACTAGCATTTGGTGTGAGAGTGATGCTAGTGACTCCGACAATGACAAGGATGCAAACACAATGCAAATGTTTGCCTCATGGCAACTGATGAGGTACTTGATGATCTTTCCTTAAACACTCTTACCTATGATGATTTGGAGAAAGCCATTCTTGAATTACATGAAGAACACAATGGTGTTCGAAATAAATACAAAAAAATTCTTAAAGAGGTTGAGGCTCTTCAACTTGAAGTAGAGAGGCTCTCAAGCATTATTATTGATGTGAAGGGAAAATCTCCTATTTCTGACACGGATGAAATAGAGTCTTTGCGACTCAAGTTTCAAGAATCTCTTGACACCATCAAGAAAAGGGATGATGAGATTCTATCCATGAAAAGCTCTTATGAATTTGCTATGCGCAAATGTCAAGATGCTAATAGAAGAGAATATGACACTTCTATTAAGTATAATGATCTTCTTACACGGAGTAAGAATTTAGGTAATAAGAATACCACTCACATGCATGCTCCAAGACACCCCCACACTCATCACAATGCTAGGCATAACCCTTACATGAACACTACACACAACTCCTTTTCTAACACAAAAAAAGGACCTTTTGTTAAGAAGAACACCTCACATCATGCCTTTTACTATCATCATAACACTCATGGTAGAACTTTTCACACTAGAAACTCACATACGCACAACAGTCACACTTCTTCTTCTAAATCTTCTTTGATGTGCAATTATTGTGGTTTGCTCGGACATACTTCTAATTTTTGTTATACAAGGAAACAAGTTGACATGAAAGTTCTTAAATGGGTTCCTAGAACTAACAATCAAGGACCCAAACGATCATGGGTACCAAAACGTTCATCTTTAACTTTTGTTGTAGGTGACGAATCCTTCTCATGCTAGAAGCAAGTGGATTCTCGATAGCGGTTGTTCACGGCACATGACCGGTGATGCTTCACTTTTTACAACGCTATCGATGAAGAAGGAAGGATACGTCTCCTTCGGTAACAATCTTAAAGGTTATATTATTGGAAATGGTAATATCGGTTTTCCTCCTTATCCTTGTATTAATAATGTATGTCTTGTTACTAATCTCAAGCATAACCTCCTTAACATTAGCCATCTTACTGATAATGGCTATGATATCAAGTTTGTTAAACTCAAATGCTACATTACCGATAGTTCTAATGGAACTATTGTTTATGAAGGTATTAGAGAAAACAACATTTATGTTCTTTATCTTGTTGAAGGTACTAACAATGACAGATGCCTAGTTGCAAAGAACGATAAGAGTTGGCTTTGGCACATGAGGCTTGGACATGCCAACATGGATACCATCTCTCGCCTCGCCTCCAAGAAGCTTGTACGAGGTCTCCCAAGTATCCCATTCAAAAAGGATATGGTATGTGAAGAATGCGAGAAAAGTAAGTTGACCAAGTCATCCTTCAAATCCATCAACTCTGTGAGTACTTCTAGACCCCTTCAACTTATCCATATGGATCTTTTTGGGCCTAGTAGAGTAGCTAGCCTTGGTGGCAAACTTTATGCTTTTGTTTTAGTTGATGATTTTTCGAGATTTACTTGGGTTATTTTTCTTGCTTGCAAAAGTGATACTTTTCGTGAATTTGTTGCTTTTTGTAAACGTGTTCAAAATGAGAAAGGTTTTTCTATCAACAAAATTAGGAGTGATCATGGAGGGGAATTTGATAATGTTGATTTCAAAAGATTTTGTGAAAAGAATGGTTTTGGACATGATTTTGCTTGTCCACGAACTCCTCAACAAAATGGTGTTGTGGAGAGAAAGAATAGAACCCTTGGCGATATGGCCCGGGTTATGTTAAACCAATATAAGCTCTCCCAATATTTTTGGGCGGAAGCCGTTAATACGGCATGTCATGTTATTAATAGGGTCTTGATTAGACCTATTTCTAAGAAGACTCCTTATGAGCTTTGGTTTGACAAAATTCTCTCTATTGAATATTTCAAAGTCTTTGCTTGCAATTGTTTTATTTTGAATACCAAGGATAACCTAGACAAGTTTGAAGAAAAAGCCTATGAAGGAATATTCCTTGGATACTCTACTCATAGTAAAGGTTTTCGAGTTTTTAACAAAAGAAGTCTTGTTGTCGAAGAGTCAATCAATGTCTCTTTTAATGAACTCAACTCTTCTACATTCTCCTCTTCCGAGGATATTGATGACATCTCGTTTGGGTTGGTGAACTCCTCTATTGAGTATCGTCCTTCTTCATATAACAATGAAGTTGTGACCCCATCAAAAGAGTCTCCTCCTCTCGAGCCTCCTCAAAAGGATCTCCCAAAAGAATGGAGATTTGTCACCAATCATCCTAAGGAGCTTATCATTGGGGATCCTTCCTCCAGTGTTAGCACAAGATCCGCCACTCGTGATCTTTGTGCAAATGTGACTTTTATCTCTCAAATAGAGCCTAAAAATGTTAATGATGCTTTCCTTGATGAGTTTTGGATGATAGCTATGCAAGAGGAGCTTAATCAATTTGAGCGAAGCAAGGTTTGGGAACTTGTCCCAAAACCTAGCAATCATCCCATTATTGGAACAAAATGGGTGTTTCGTAACAAACTTAATGAAGATGGGTTAGTGACTCGTAACAAAGCCCGATTGGTTGCTCAAGGCTATAACCAAGAGGAAGGCATTAACTACGACGAAACCTATGCTCCGGTTGTACATCTTGAATCCATTCGTATGCTTTGTGCTTTTGCTTGTTTTAATGACTTTAAGCTATTTCAAATGGATGTTAAGAGTGCTTTTCTAAATGGTATTATTAAAGAGGAAGTTTATGTTAAACAACCTCCCGCTTTGAAGATTTTCAATTTTCTAATCATGTGTTCAAACTCCATAAAGCCCTTTATGGCCTCAAACAAGCTTCCCGTGCTTGGTATGAGCGTCTTAGCTCTTTTCTTGTTTCTCACAATTTTTCAAAGGGGAAGGCTGACACAACACTTTTTATTAAATCCCATGATGGGACTCTCTTGTTGGTTCAAATTTATGTCGATGATATTATTTTTGGTTTTACTAACAACACACTTTGTGTAGAATTTGCTAAAGTTATGCAGGAAGAGTTTGAAATGAGTATGATGGGTGAACTTTCCTTCTTCTTGGGGTTACAAATCAAGCAAGGTCCCAAAGGAACCTTCATCAATCAAGCGAAATATACAAATGACCTCCTCAAGCGTTTCGACCTCGACTCATCCAAATCAATGAGGACTCCTATGGCCACAACGACAAAGCTTGACAATGATGAAGATGGAACATTGGTCGACATTCGTAAATATAGAGGTATGATCGGTAGCTTACTTTATTTAACTGCTAGCCGTCCTGATATTATGTTTAGTGTTTGCTTGTGTGCACGATATCAAGCCAATCCAAAGGAATCTCATTTGTGTGCCGTTAAGCGCATTTTTCGTTATCTCAAAGGCACCATTAACATGGGTCTTTGGTATCCGAAATCCTCATCCTTTGAGCTTCACGGCTTTTCGGATACGGATTTTGCCGGATGCAAGATTGACCGAAAAAGCACTAGTGGCACATGTTAATTCCTCGGGAAGTCTTTGGTATCGTGGTTTAGTAAGAAGCAAAATTCTGTTGCTCTTTCTACCACTGAGGCAGAATATATTGCGGCTGGTTGTTGTTGTGCACAAATTCTTTGGATGTCACAAACACTTTTAGACTATGGCATTTCTCATTCATGCACCCCTATTAAATGTGATAACACTAGCTCTATCAATCTCACGAAAAACCCGATTTGTCACTCACGCACGAAGCACATTGAAATTAGACACCATTTTCTTCGTGACCATCAACAAAAGGGAGATATTCGTCTTGAATTTATTGATACTACCTATCAATTAGCCGATATTTTCACAAAACCGCTCCCGGAAGATCGCTTCACCTTCCTTTGCCGTGAATTAGGCATTTTATCTTTTGATCCATAATCTCCCTCGGCCGGCACACCGATGGTATACCGCGGAATACCGGCGGCATACCATTTTTCGATTCAGAATTAGGTTCTGTTTCGATACTCGGCATACCGTCGGTATACGTCGGCATACCGCCGGTATGCCGGATGGAGGCGGACAGGATTTCAAATGAAGGACCGGGCCCACCTCTCTTCTCTACTTCCTATTAATTCTTTTTAACCTTCCTTTATTCCTTCCTATCCATCCCATCTATCATAACTACCTATCTCTTCACCTCCCATCTCATTTATTACTATTCCATCACATCCCCCATTTTCCTCCTCTTTTTACTCCACCATCATAACTACCCACCACCTTTTTAACTCCCTTTTATTAAACCCTCCTCTACAACCGTTCCCACCCTCCTCCCCTTTTTCAAACTCAATCTCTTCATCTTCCTCCTCCTCTTTAAAATCCTCCTTTCTCCATCATTTCTCTACTCCTCCTTCATCCACTCCAAAAATCTAATCTCTCTTCATGGCAAACCCTAAGCGCCCCTAATCCTCCTCCTCCTCTATGTTCAACCCCTTCGTCCCGGTGGCGCAACCTCACGGCTATGACCAACGCATCTTCTCCAACTCTTTGGCGGCCAAGCTTTGGTTCCAGCACTTCGTCCATCACAACGTGTTCAAGGGACGGGCGATCAACTGGAACCTCTTTCCCGGTCACGTCCCCTTGTTTGACGACGTCGGACTCTCCTCTCTACTTCGGCGCCAAATACCCGTCTACCCCGCTGCTGTCCGACTTTTCTATTGCAACTTGGTCGGGGACGACGATCCATCCGCCATTCAATCTATGGTCAATGACCGTCACTTCCGTCTAACATCTCGGGAAGTGGGGAACATCCTCGGCATCCCGGACAAAGGGGAAGCGTTACCATCCTTGGGTGCTCTCAACTCCTCGGCGGCGTCATCCTTCGACGAATTCTGCCGTATCATCTGCAAGGGCCCCAACCCTCCTACCATCCCGGCCCTCTCTGCCCAGCTGGAGCCATTTTACTACGAGCTCCATAGGATAGTGTGCCACACACTATTTCCTAAGGGCGGGAACTATGACGCCATCACCGGTGATGCCCTCGTCTGCATGTATTATCTCTATGCCCGGAAGCCATTCTCCTTCCCGAAGACTCTCCTTCTGCTCTTCAGGCGTGTTATGCCTTCGGGAAAGCAAAACCTCTACTACGGCTCCCTTATCACTCTCCTTCTGGAGGCCAAACAAGTTGACCTATCTTTTTGCTCCTCGGATGGCGTGCCCTTCTACCTTGCTGTCTCTCGTTCCCATAGCAGCGCCTCTGCCTCCCGTGCCTCGTCTTCCCAAGAGCGTCCGGCATCCACTCCTGCCGCTCCCACATCTACCCCTCCTGCTTCGGGCCGTTATATGCCGCTCACTCAGCAGCACTTTGATATACGTATGGCCCAGGCGGAGGAGCAGATGTGGGCCCACACTCGTGGACTTGGTGCCCTGATCCAGTCCCGTTTCCACGATCAGGGGTACTTTATTCAGCGCACTCTTCAAGACCGTGATGCTTTTCTGGATCTTAATCTTCAGGATCCCATGTACACGGCCCCGCGCTTCTCTGATCCCAATGCCTATGGATTTATGTACCCTGACGGCATTGATCCTTTTGGCGCCTTCCAGTAAGCTCAGGGTGATGATGACGATCCGGTTGATGAGTAGGGATGGATTCCCTTTGGGTGATGGTCTCGTCTTATGCGTGTTTTAGTTTTTATGTGTTTGTTTTTATATTGTCTTTTGTGGTCCTTCGGGGACCGGTGTGTGGTTGGTACTAGTTGTTTGCAGTCCTTCGGGGACTTTATCTGTGGTTATCTCTAGTGTGCGGCTCTCGTTGAGGAGAGTCTTTCTATTTACTTTATGCTATGTATGTGTCGGGCATGTATTCCAATTTCACTTCCATATATTAATACATGCTTCTCTTTATATGCTCTTGTCATTATCAGTTTGCACATTTTCTATTATTATTCCCATCTTTGACTAAGTGACAAAGGGGGAGAAATCGTATTGAGGGGGAGCTGTCTACCTACGGGGGAGCTACTCCCTGAAGATGCTATCTCTCTTTTTGTCAATTATCAAAATGGGGGAGTTTGTTGGCACATTTTATTTTGATTATTAACAGCATCTTCGTAGTTTAGTCTTCTGTTCTTCAGATTCATATATTCTCAGAAGATCTACTACATGGAGCTCTTCCGTTCAGCGCAATCATCTCTCACTTTGAAGACTGAAGCAGTTACCGGCGTTCTCTGCATAAGACGGCGTCTTCCTGCTTAAAGTCTTTGATTCTGTACTAGTCTAGGTATATCTGTAAACACCTAAGGACGGATGACAATTAAAAAGCAAAAGTCAAAAATCAAATACTTACAGAGCGGCATACCGGCGGCATGCTTCGGCATACCGATGGTATACCGTTTCTAGCATCCAGAAAGTTGCTGTGATAAATTGTCGGCATACCGGCGGCATGCTACGAAATATCGACGGTATACCGATTTTTGTGTCCAGAAAGTTGCTGTGACAAATTATCGGCATACCGACGGCATGCTCCGGCATACCGGCGGTATACCGTTTTTAGCAACCCAAAAGTTGCTGTGACAAATTGTCGGCATACCGACGGCATGCTCCGGCATACCGACGGTATACCGTTTTTAGCAATCCAAAACTTGCTGTGACAAATTGTCGGCATACCGGCGGCATGCTCCGGCATACCGGCGGTATACCGAGTTTCAAATATTTAATTTTTGAATTGCCCTGACTAGCATTAATGGCCGCATTTAATGCTCTCTAACGGTCATTAATATGACCGTTACTATTTGGACGGTATACCGACGGTATGCCGCTGCATACCAACGGCATGCCGGTCTGTCTGTTTTCAGAGCATTAAATGCCACCAACTCTTGGTTCTCTTATAAAAGAAAGCTCTCTCTCTCTTGAGCTTCTTCACCAACTCTTACCATAAATTTTCCAACAACCAAGAGCTCCACCATTAATACTCTTCCAAGCTTTTCATTGTCATCCTCTCCCAAAGTGCTAGAGTATTAAAGAGTTGTACATTTCGATCTTCACGTGTTTAGAAGATCAACAAGTTCTCATTCTCTTTTGTTTGAAGTTGGCGAGCCTTCGTAAGAAAACTCGTGTGTAGAAGTTGGCGAGTCTTCGGATCCAAACTCGTTTTGAAGTTGGCGAGTTCTTCGGATCCAAACTCGTGTGTACTATTTTGTTAAATAGTGGATTAAAGCCGGAGAGAGTTCCGGGACTGGACTGCCTCAAAAGAGGATACCAGGATACATCCTTGTGTTTGATCTTTCTACTCTTTATTTTCAATTGTCTTTATTGCATCAATTGTTGTAGTTAATTTTTAATTACCCTATTCACCCCCCTCTAGGGTTCTACATTCTCTTCATTCTTTACTTTAAGTCATTCCATAAGTCTTTCGTGTGGCTTTGATAAAAAGATCTTTTGTTAGCAACCTTTGGGAAGCTTGATGGTATATAAGTTTGCTGAGAAGATAGAGAAAACTAAAACACGAAGATGCAATTAATGTTATCAAAATCAATGTGCCAACAATCTCCCTCATTTTGATAATTGACAAAAAGAAGGTAGCATCGTGTTTTTAGAGAGTCTTTCCCCCGTAGGTAAACTACTCCCCCTTAACACGTTTTCTCCCCCTTTGTCACTTAATCAAATATGGTAGAGATATTAATATATATATAAAAAAGAGGATGCATGAGAACAATAGGATAAACCAAGGCATGCATATATTGGATTGAAAGTTTTGGGAGTACATGCTAGGAATAGACTGAAACTTGACAGAGACTAAAACAAGTAAAGCTTCCTATCGGGAGTAAACCAAGCAACACTAAAGAGTCACAAAACAAACACTGGTCCCCGTAGGACCGTACAGAGCAACAAACTAAAGACAGTAAAATACTGACAGCCATGGTCCCCGAAGGACCTCACAAGACAAAAGGACTCAAACACTGACACCACTTCTTATTATGACCACCACCATGAGAGACCAAGATTCACTGATCAGTCGGATCATCACCCGGGATCCCCTGGAAAGCCCCAAAAGGATCAATGCCATCTGCATACATGAAGCTATAGGCATTTGGATTAGAGAACCACGATGCTTGAAAGTGGGGATCTTGAAGATCGAGATCAAGAAAAGTATTGCGATCCTGAAGAATAGGATGAATAAAGTAACACTGGTCATGAAAGCGACTCTGGATGAGATTTCTGAGGCCTCTGGTGTTAGTCCGCATCTGTTCCTCCGCCTGAGCCATGCGCATGTCAAAGTGATGCTGGGTGAGAGGCATAAAACGGCCGGAAGGAGGAGAAGCAGATAGAGCATCAGCATCTGTCTGAGAACTGGATGGGCTGGCTGAGCGGGATGATTGGCCGGTAGCAAAGTAGCACGAGACAGCCAAGTAGGAAGGAGCGCCATCCAGGTGGCACAAGCTGAGGTCCACACCTTTGTCTTCCAAGATAATAGTGATGAACATACCAAAGTTTAAGACACGCCGTACCACAGAGTAAATTAAGGAAAAGGCGTTTAACAGAGTTTTTACGAAGGACCAGGTTTTCTTGGTGTACAGATAGTACATGCAAACAAGGGTGTCGCATGTTATGGCATCGTAATTGCTGGACTTGGGAGTCAAGGAGTGGCAGATGATGTGATACAGTTTATAGCAAAAAGGCTCCAGCTGCTTGGAGAGAGCTGAAATAGGAGGAGCATTAGGCCCTTTTACAAATACACTACAAGAAAAATGGCCTTTCTTGACGGTTGATTTCTTGACGTATGGCCAAACACGTCAAGAAAAATAGTTATCTTGACGGTTTTAGACATACGTCAAGAAAATACCCTTTTTTCTGTTAAGTATTAAAATTTGTCCATATTCCTTGACGTTTTTAGATGAAGCGTCAAGAAAACCCATTACATTACTTGACGGTTTGCTGATAACCGTCAAGTAATGCATATGCGAAAAAAATGCCGCGCACATTTTAGATGGCATTTTTGTAATTTTTTTGAAATTTTTTTTACTGTAGATTCTTTGTTGACGGTTCCGTGATCAATTTAATCGGTGCTCAGTTATTTTTTTTATTTCTCTCCCGAGCCTCTCTTCTCTCCATCCTCTCTCCATTTCTCCATGTGGCTGCTCTCCTCCGCCACCTCCTCTTTCTCCTCCCCAAACTCTCAGATGAAAACCTAGCCTCTAACGACCTCCAAACCCTAGCCGCAAACCTTAGATAGTTGGAGGAGACCTCTCTTCCTTCGCCTCTTAACCTTCTTCCTCGTGGGATTCTTTCTCCAATGGAGACTGTTCTCTTCATATGGAGCAGCTGTGGCATTGTCGACATCATCAACTCCGTCCCCCTCAACAAGGAGAAGTCCAGCCAACAAGGAGAAGTCGACGGGAAGAAGAAGAGGCACAGCGGCGTGCTCCACTTCTTCGACGACACGACCGTCGACACCGATTTGAAGGAGGAGGAGGATCTCGATGAAGACGATGTCGACGTCGACCTCGAGGACGAGGAGGTACCTAGGTCCAATTTCTCTTTCCTTTATTATTTTAGGGTTTTTTCCTCAGTAAACTTAGGGTTTGATTCTTGCTCTCTGCGTATGATTTTAGGGTTTAGGTTTGCTTTAAATTTAGGGTTTGGTTTGCTTTAAATTTTCTATTATAGTTTAATTTTAATCAGGTGTAAAGAACATGATTTAAATTTTCTTGCTCTCTGCAGAGCTTCGATCCCTCTTAGGTACAGCCTCCTCCTCCTTCGATCTCCCTCTCCGGTTAGGCTTAGGGTTTAGCATCATTCTCTTTCAAATTAAAGTTGGTATTTTTGTTTTTATTTCAAAGGAGCAGAAGCCATCGTGTAGTCTTCACTTTTTGCTCGACGCCGCTGGAGCTACCGAGCGGAGGGATAGAGGGCAGCTACGGAAGAGCGTCGAATCCATTTGCAGCTGCTCTGGAAGTACTACTCTTCACTTGGCGGTTCGTGGGGGGTGTATGGATTGTATCAGAGAATTGCTTGCATGGGGTGCTGATCGGATTCAAAGAGATTCAGCTGGGTAAGCCATACACCCTATTCGTAGTTTGATTAGAACAAGTTATTCTGGAATGTCACTTAATCGGTATAATGGTGTTACCGTCAATTCAAGCTAACTTGTTCTAAAAATGTAGAAAAATGTATCGACACTGTCACGATCTATAAGGGGTTAATTCATAGTTTATTTTCTACCTGTTGTATTGTTTGCCAGAAGATATCTTAGATTGTTTATAAAATGGAATAAAAACTTCAAATGAGAAAGTCTAATAACCGACTTCTTCCTCTATTGTTACCGTTTCTGCGTTTCTGAGATTATTGATGTTTCCTTGTGCAAATCAATTCCTTGATACAATTTAGTTCTATTTTGGGTTAATTGCAGGAGAATACCATATGGAATAGCACTAAGGCGTAATCACGGGGCATGTGCTGCTCTGCTCAACCCGTCGACAGCAGAGCCTCTGGTATGGCCTTCTCCTCTCAAGTTCATCAGTGAACTCAATCCTGATGCGAAGGTTTTGTTGGAGACTGCCCTTATGGAGGCTAACAAGGAAAGGGAGAAGGATATCTTAAAGGGGACAACATTTTCCTTGCCATCCCCTGCTCATTCGGATGACAGTGTTGATGATGATGATATCTCCGAGGTAGACTAATTGCTCTTGCTTCAAAATCCATATCTCCAGGTTAAGATGAAATTAAAACCTCTACAATTTTGTTATAAATATGATTTTAGTTTTCCGCTGAACATTGGAATATTTCCATTCTTACATTTGCATCAGACCTTATCTAAGTATATAGGCATATGAAACTTCCTGTCCATACTCATTGCCGGCACCATATTGTTTATATGATCAAAGAGATACCATCTTTAAATTATATTCTGAACTAAATATGCTACCTTAAGGGCCTAAAATTGCCTTAGCATGATGTTCACCATTTATTGAAATTATGCTATAGTTCTAGTTCATAGCCATTATTATTTTCGACTCATGTGTGTGTGTATTAAGCGGTAATTCTACGACTATGTTGGTGGGTTGACTGATGTGCGTGTGTGTGTATAAGGCCATGTACAAACAAATATCACTATGTACTTATATAATGTATTAAGTGGTAATTCTACGACTATCCCAAAAGCAGGTTTAACAATGTTTATTTATGGCTTCGTCTTACACAACTAGCCTTATTTTTTGTTTTTATATTTCTAATTACCTTCATATTTGCAGTGTTGAATACTTCAAGGTACTGAATTGGGTTTCAATTTTTTCTAGGAGACGTTATTTGACGAGTTTGTCCTTGCTCACATATTTGGATGGTGGGGCAAAGCTATAATGATTCATAACCAACCACTTGTATGGGTAATTTCAATAGATTTTGAGTTGGTAATATCTCAAGCTAAACAACTCATAAATTGTATTCTTTTTAATCTTCAATAACTTACAATGTGATGCAGCTCACTTTTTGCCATATGTTGCCAAACTTCAACGAATGTTGGTGGGATAGTATTATTTTGGATATTCTAATCTGCAACAGGTTTGGTGAGTCCAATTACTGTCATATTACACTATATGATTCTTCCATCTTTTTTTCCATGTCGAATTCTGTGCATATTTCTCAGTAGAATATTCTATATGTACGTCGGTATAAAATTTAACATTACATATAACTTGTTTTTCTATTGCAAGTAGGAAAAATGCTCCATATGCAATCTTAATAAAAAATAGACGTAGAAAAGTTACTAAGAGTGGATTTTTCGATTTTGTGAAATGTTGATAGCAACTGGTGTCTATTGTATATTTTATATATGTGACTATGTATGAGGAAGTGAACATTGGGTAGTGACTATAGTTAGGTTATTGAGGAAAACAAGAGGATGCTTGAAGAGCACTATGAGGATGTACCATCCTTCTGAAGTCTCTCTGCCCTCAAGGTCAAGGTAGTAGGATAGGGCGGCCTTAAAAACCCCATAAGCCTAGATCGATCAAACCTGGCTTGGCCTTGTCAGGCCCAGTAAAAGCCCGGACCCAACCCAACTTAAACCGGGCTGGGTTGGGTTCAATCATTAGAAACGTGGCCCGGTGGCTTTGCAAACCGGAGGCCCGTCCAGAACGGCTGCCATCAGAGCCCGATTAAAACCTTGTTTATATATATATATATATATATATATATATATATATATATATAACCTTGTTTATATATATATATATATATATATATATATATATATATTTTTTTATATATATATATATATATATATATATATATATATATATATATTACTAAAATGATCGACCCACGGCCCAACCGAGGCACATCCTGAGTCGTAGGTTAGGATTGGGCTTGGCTCCTGCGACAAAAGCCCGGTTCGACCGCTCCAATTACCAAGCTAACCCGGCTCAAGCCTTGGATGGTCCAAACCGTGCTAGCCCATAATTTGAGTGGGTTGGTCCAAGCTGACTTTTGCTGCAAGAGCCAAGCCCAGCCGTGACACACAACCTAATTTGATCTGTGCCAACCCGTCGGTCTGTCAATCCATTGTGATAAAAAAAATTAAATTGGATTTTTGTTTATTCCACTCCTCAATCTCTTCAGTGATATGTTGTTCTTTGGCTTTGGCTTGATCTAGTTGCTTTTATCTTCTTTTGTAGCTTTATCATGATCTACTTTCTCTTCATGTCTTTAAATACGTTACTAGTATGATTGTTCACATTTAAACATTATTAGTGTAATATTTAGTGTGATCTTTAAATTACTAGTGTGATTGTTCATATTTTAACAAACTAATCAACATCAGTTGCCTGATCATTTTTTTAGCTTTTTTACCAATACATGATAGGCTAACTAGTAAAAAAACAAATTTTGGACTGCCAGTAAACCTGGTTGGAAGTGGTGGAGAACTTGTTGTCAATACAAAGTGGAATTATATTGATATCTCTACTACTTTTGTAAATTTGAAATGCTAAGATACACTGATACATAGAACATGATACACTGATACACATACTTCTTTCAGTTTGCACTGGTTTAAATTTTTATATACAACTATTGCACTTGGAAAACTAGTTCAAACGATTGAAAATGTGCAGTATGTTTCTGAAAATTATTCAACATTGATTTCTAAATATTAAAGAAAAACATTGGAACATAGAAGGCAAATGGTGGTTTTCAATCGATTATAGATTTCCATTACCATAAGCTTTTGGTACTGAGCTATTCAGAAGGAAAGATTGCAATAGAGATATTTTGATTATGATAACCTGTCATGATGGCGGTGATTATGAATTGATTATAGATTTCCATTACTCCATCATTGATTTCTAATAATTAAAATTCATAAAATTGTGTTTTGAGTCTATAATAAAACAATTTTATTTTGATTATGATAACTTGTCATGATGGAGTAAAGCAAAGAGAAATGTGCACAGTGACATTATTGGTAGAATTGTGATATAGAATGTTGGGATGAATTAGTAGTAATTATAGGGTCTATGTTGCTGAGTGTGTTCTTTTTGAGTTGCCATTGTCCGATAGTCCAACATGTGATTTGATTTGAGGACAATCCCGGTTCCTGACTGCAATAGTTCATGTAATTTTAGGCTATGACCTGAGTCAGCCACATAACTGAATGTGTTGTTGCACTCCTTTCCACTGAAAATACTACAATGAGTTCTGTAGAAAAGAAGGGGAAATGGACAATTAACTGGGGATAAAATATTGAATGATAATAATGGAATCAAAGGAATTAGATTAAAGTTGAAGGAAGAAGAAATGGAATAAACGGAGGTAGGGAAATCATTAACTAAATTGAATGTAATTATCGCGTTTCATTTAGTAATGTTTGGTAACAATTTTTTATACAATTTTTTTATCCACTTCGAACTTGCGTAGCTTCTTTCTGTTAGACTTTTCAACAGTTTTATGTAGGAGCACGTCACTAAATTTGAAAACAACTTGGTTGGGACTTTAGGAAATACTAAGAATATTAGGGGAAAATGTGTTTGCATATGGGTAATCACCAAATTGCTAACTTAACATGCTAATTGTATTTAATTCAAGGTTAGCAGTATCAGAATCAGCGTCTTGGACCTATCCTCTACTGAGCATTGGTCCATTGGACCTATGCAAAGCACTTAGGAGGGACATTAAGTGTTGTTTGTCCGGAACACCTGAGAAGCACGAGCCTTGTTAAGGTTCGACAGGTTCTCATTGTTGTGTGGCAACAATGAGCATGGGAGCAATTTTACTTGAGGCAAGAGAAAACATTATCTGCTCACGCAATTGCTAGTTCGCTATGTATAAAGTACTTTGTTGACTTTTTTTGAAAAACTTCATGCAGCTTGTGTAGTATTGAGCTATGTTACCTGGACTTGGGTACGGGTGTCGGGTATGGGTACATATCCAAGAGTCGGACCCTTCAAACTCATAATTGAAGGACACACGGACTCGGCTAAAAAGGATCCAAATTTTGGGTATGGGTACGGGGATATGACTAAGGTTTCGTAAAAAGACAACATGTAGTTATAAATTACTAGTAAACTTTACTCAACTAGTTGAATAAGTCCCTAAGGACCGTCCCTTCAGCTCCCCTACTACTTAACTATCAGTCTACCATATTAAAATAAACTATCTACATCATTACCACATTAAAATAAACTATCTACATCACTACCACAATAAAATAAACTATCTACTTCACTACCAGTCTTTCGATTGTCACCATGAAGGATCCGATTGTCACCATGGAGGATCGGATACGGATTCCATACCCATACCCATGTCCTAAAGGGTCGACACGGGTACTTCTCCTTAAAGTGGAGAGTCCGGGTAACATAGGTATTGAGTTGATGTACTCAAATATATCTGGAATTGTCCATAAATGTTGAATTCATTACTGCACATTAGGCCAGTTGATTGTTGAAAAGAAATAACTATTATGAATTAAACCAGGGATAATTGGAAAGATGGAAATCATGGATTTTGGGGAACCAGTCTACAATATCATGTTTGTGATCTCAATCCAATATTCATATTATTTCATTAGAGTCTGAGATGTTTTCTTCTTTTTTTACATTTTATTTTCCAGAACCTTTAAAGTTTATGCATATGTAACTCCAATTGTCTTTGTACCTTATCTATCACAGCCACGAACACCTACCGCCTGACCATATGAGGCTCCTACTCCTGGTTCATGATGGGCTATCGCTCCAGGAGGGAATTACAGCGAATCTAGAACACCGAAGGATGGCAGTCCGCCATATGGTATTGGGATCATGCTTTAAAGTTTTTCATTAGTGGCATTCAACAGTTTTTTCTCGTCGGTAGAAACTTACAAGTTGATGTCTTCCTCATGTTCTTATATCAGGAAATGCTCCAAGCCCATACTTGCCATCAACTCCTGGCTTGCAGCCAATGACACCTAGTTCTGCACGTATCTTCCTGGCACACTTGGTGGACTGCAAATGAGGCTTGAAAAAGTTGGACTTGATGTTATGTCACCTACAATAGGTTATTTTCCATCAACTCTGTTCCCATACAAGAGTGCTAGTCCTTCTTACGCATTAGAGCTGTTTCAAAACTACCTCTACTTCAGGTGGAGAGTATTATAATTGTAGTTTTCAATGCTTGCTTTGGTTGATTTGTGAATTGTGATATGATCCATAGAGCATATTTAATGTTTCATTATCTTTAACCAACCTAACTTTTGTGATGCATTATCTGTCATGAATACCATTTACTGGAAGCTATCCTTCTCATAATCCTTTTTGGAGTTGAAAATATGAACTATGTTACCATGCACTAGTGTTTAGCAGCAATGGCTTGTGACACTGTTCCAGATGACTAATGCAAGTATCCAGTGGAACATGCCATGGAAGTGGCTAATTATATTAGTTGCTCTCATGTCTGTGTTAATAATTGTAGGTTCAGATGTAACGTTCAACTTATTTGTTTGTTCTTGACAATAACAAGGTTGTTCTCCTTCGTCCACAATCCTGAGAAGACTCTTGAAGGAAATCAAGCTCATATTATCACCTTGAGGATCATCATCATAATTATGGTCATGCTTGTGATTCTTTGTACTCTTCTTCCTCCAATCTTGAGAAGAATTTTTGTATACTTTGTATACATCATTCTTGGATGTTTGTGATGTACAAACTTTGTATTTGTGATCAATAAAAGGATTGTGTATTATAATATTATGTGTGTGTTGTAACTGGCATATATTGATATTATGTGTGTTTGGTAATTGGATTCTGGAATATATTGATATTATTGTAAACATGTTTATCTTGACAATTGCAAAACGTCAAAAAAATTCATTTCTTGACGGTTTTTAAACATCAAAAAATATTTTCCTTAACGGTTTTTTCCCGTCAAGAAAGACTTTTCTTGACGGTCATTAGCCGTCATCTAGGCCCCCGTCAAGAAAAGTCGACACTTTTCTTGACGGTTTTTTGTTTGTTTTCTTGACGGTTTAAAACCGTCAAGACAAGCTTGTTTCTTGACGGTTTAAAACCGTCAAGAAAACAAACAAAAAACCGTCAAGAAAAGTGTCGACTTTTTTTGACGGGGGCCTAGATGACGGATCCAAAACCGTCAAGAAAATTCTTTCTTGACGGGGAAAAACCGTCAAGAAAAGCCATTTTTCTTGTAGTGATAATACCACAAAATTCTTCAAACTACATGTTAGAGGTAGGATTGAGCCCAACCAGAGCAGGAAGAGCGTCCCCTCGATTTGGTATATCAAGAATCTCAGCGATATCACGTACGGTGAGACGGATGTGGCGATCGTCGACAAGAGTTTCGATGGCGTTGTTGGCCAAGTCTGGGACAAGATTGTAGTAAAAAAAGATAAACTGCATCAGGGTAGATAGGAACTTGACGATTAAAAAGTTTGGAGAGTCCCACAAACTGGAATAGCAGCAAATGCCCTGTCACGACCCGCACCCTGTTTAGGGGCACGAGCACGTGGGTACGTCCAGCCTACACCGCAGTATCGACAGTAGAACGCTGTAAAGTTCATCTAGAATATATAGAATCTAAGACACAATAATATAACCTGTCATCTCCGCACGGAGGAATATAACCACAACTCAATCACATATTTCTAAGGAAGATAAACACGATGATAAAGATAAAGATAACTAGTCTGAAACAACGCTGAGCCGCAATCACAAGTTCAGAGACCAAGACATAAAACAATATCCTAAAATAAATACTACAAGTCTCAAAGTATCAAACTGGAATGTAATCAAGACAAAATCTAGGTGAACTAGGTCACTACTGGCGGTGCGTCCTCTACGAGCACGGGGTCCACAGGCTGGTCCTGGTCGTAGTCTCCATCTATGCCAAACCCGTAGTAGGTCGGGCAATCTGCATCTAAATTCTCTGAAAAACAACGGGGGTTATCCTGTCAGGATATGAGCAAGTACAAACACCAACAACAGTTCCGTGTGAATTAACATACTATAAGAGACAATTATAATGAAATACAAGATAAAATATCAAGACTGAAAGTAAAACGGTACAAGAGAATTGGATATCATGTCATGTGTGAGATATAAGATAAAAACTGGAATATAAACAGTAGAAAGTAATCTGAGGTATGATGTAAATATAAAAAGAAAGTGCCATGAGATATTAGAGCATTATGTGATCGGCTTGGGTCAAGATCATGCTGTTCCATTTGACCGACTATGCACAGATAGTATAATAGTATAGGGATCAGGTCGGCCAAAATAAAAAGCTATGCACAAGTAGTATAAGGTCAGGCTACACCCTACGTGTGGTGAGGGTGGAGCTATGCACAAGTAATAAACAAGTAGGGATAATGATCACATAACCTCTAATAACTCTCCATCCCTGAATAGTATAATGGATCAAGACATGACATGTCATGACACAGGATTCGAAGAGTAGGGGGCCAGCCCACTGCCAAATCGGTGTCTATACAAGTACATGAAACAATATCGAACAATGTACTCAAATACCAGGTAAACCGGGAATGACATCCTATGACGAGATTCATGTATACTAGTCTGTGTATCCTCGTGTCAAGAATCAAGTATAATACTAAAACCGAATCGGATATAGTAGATATCAAATCAATGAAAACTATCAGAGAATGCACTTGCCTGCTGTCCTGAGCTGAGAAAATCGAAACTACAACTCATTCAATGAGCCACGAATGGTAAACTCGTACAACTGTCTCCTAATGCTGAAACAGACATTACCAATGTTCTCAGAATGGTCAAATTAGCTAGAAACGCCTACCCATAAGTCCAATTCTAGACACAGGAGCAAAATGGTAATTTCGGATCAAAATGGTGTCCGTCGTTGGACCCACTTTGTACCGAAAAATGTGCCGGAACCTATGATCTCTAAAGTCATCAAACTATATGTCTACAAGTCCGGTTTGACGAGACGAACCCAACCGTATGTCCAAAGTTGGATTGGCACAAATTCACCCGTTGGATCGGGTCGCGGGCCCGCCAAAATAGCGTTCCAATCGACCGTTTCAGAATCGGACTAAACTTGGCATACAGGACCAAAAAAATGATATGGTCCTGTTGGCGCATGTTTTGCCTCGAAATGACGAGCGTGCATAAAGTGATTGACAAATATGCAAAAGGCCGATACGGTAAATTTTGACGAATACGCATCAAATTTATCGCGCACACGCGACCAATTTGAATTCTGTCAATGCCCATACGTCCACGAAGTCGATACGCACCTTTCGATGCTTTCGGTTCGCGATCACGTCGCCCGGATTGACCGGACGGACGGCGTATCGGGACAATTTTTCTAAAAAAATTCAGTTTTGAAAATCAATTTTTTCTCCAACTTCACAAACCAATAACTTTTTGTACAGTGCATGAAATTTAATTCTACAAAAAGAGTTTTAAAGCCCTATAGGTTGTCTACAAGTCTCTTCAAACCGATTTTGAAAACTCGCAACACGCTGGTCGTAAATCGGCCACAAAGTTGGGATTTCGGGACAGTTTCTAACGTCCAATAAATCAAGTTTTTCTTGATTTTGAAACTTGTTTTTCATCGCACATGGTGGGAATCGGCACGGACTATTTGAAGGGAATTAAAGGTGTATATATTGGGATCATACCTGACCAAGTGGTTCACAAAATGACGGAGCGAGAAAGGAGAAATATATTTCTGAAGTTGGAACTTCGCTGACAGTTTCCGTGCGTGGGTGGGCTGCTCGTTGTGCGTTTCCCGGCGATGGACGGTCGCGGGTTGGTCGAGGGCGATGTCGGGGTACACGTTGGGTTGGGGGTGGCGGCTAGGGTTTGGTTTTTCTAAAAATCCCTCTCTCCTTCCCTCTCAATATATATATATATATAATATATATATATATATATATATATATATATATATATATATATATATATATATATATATATATATATATATATGCGCTCGGGTTTAGAAAAAAAAGCTACGGGGTCGTCGGGTTTAAAAAGGCAATAGGGGCCGCTCGGTTATATATATATATATATATATATATATATATATATATATATATATATATATATATATATATATATATATATTGAGAGGGAAGCATAGGGGCCGCTCGGTTTAGTAGCAGCATAACCTTCATATAACAAACAGCTGCTGCTTTGTTATTTGCGTGTGTGAGTGCTTTTGTGTTTTTTTCTTTTTCTTTTCTTTATTCTTTCTTTAACCCTATATATTTTTTTTCTTTAACCCTATATATTTTTTTAACCCTATATACACACACACACACACACACACATATATACATATATATATATATATATATATATATATATATATATATATATATATATATATATATATATAAAGGCAATAGGGACCGCTCGGTTTAGTAGCAGCATAACCTTCATATAACAAACAGCTGCTGCTTTGTTATTTGCGTGTGTGAGTGCTTTTGTGTTTTTTTCTTTTCTTTTCTTTTTTCTTTCTTTAACCCTATATATTTTTTTTTCTTTAACCCTATATATTTTTTTTAACCCTACACACACACACACACACACACACACACACACAACACACACACACACACACACATAAATATATTTTTATTTATATAAATAAACCCATTAATATTTTTCCCATTAATACAAATCTATATATTTATATAAATATCCCATAAATGAAATAATATATATATATATATATATATATATATATATATATATATATATATATATATATAAAATCAGAATTTATTTATAAACAAAAACTAAATATTTTATTTTATATAATTATTAAATATATTAAAGCTTTTATAAATAAAAACTCTATCAATAAAATACCTATTTAAATAATAATATAAAAACACTAACAATAATATTTAAATAATATAAAATAAAATAAAATATTATAATTGACTATATTAGCCCTATTTAGGAAAGTGGGGGTGACAAATCTACCCACATAAAAAAAAATTTTGTCCTCGAAATTAGAGCAAACTAGCACAATAACATTAGCAAGAAAGAAAAAAAATACCTCAAGGCTCGAAGAGATAAGGATAAGGCTCCCGCATCTCGTCCTTCCTCTCCCAGGTAGACTCTCCTGGAGAGTGATGCCTCCATGCGACAAAAACCAAAGGAATAACTTGGTTCCAGAGCACCTTCTTACGACGATCCAGAATCTCTAAAGGCTGCTCTTGATAGCGAAAAGTAGGCCCCACCTCTAACTCGGAGTGATCCAATACGTGACTAGGGACTGCCACGTACCGCCTCAAATGCGACACATGGAACACATTATGGACTCTCTCGAGCATAGGCGGCAAGTCTAGTCGATAGGCCACTGCATCGACCCTTCCAAGAATAGTGAAAAGTTCGATGAAGCGTGGACTAAGTTTTTCGCCTCGGCCAAAACGAATCGTGCCCCGTGTCCGAGAAATCCTCAGGAACACCATATCGCCAACCTACATACAAGACAATACTCAATACAAGATCATAAAGCAAACTATCAAAACAAGCACAAACAGAAAACTGATACTAACCTCGAACTCTAACAGTCTCCGGTGGCTATCGGCCCAATGCCGTTGTCTATATTGAGCCACCCGAAGTCTATCCCTGATCAACTTAACCTTCTCTGCTGTATCCACTACCATCTCAGGGCTAAGCAAAACTCTCTCACCGACATCGTCCATGACACAGGAGTACGACATCTCCGTCTATATAGAGCCTCGAATCGCGACATCTCTATATTGGCCTGATAGCTGTTGTTGTAAGCAAACTCTACCAGGTGAAGATGGTCCTCCCAAGATCCCCCGAAGTATAACACACAAGTACGAAGCATATCCTCGAGTGTCTAGATGGTCCTCTTCGACTGACCGTCTGTCTGGGGGTGCTACGCGGTACTGAACTTGAGCTGGGTGCCCAAGCTAGTATGCAAACTCCTACAGAAGTGGGAAATGAAACGACTATCCCGATCCGAGGCTATGCTCACCGGAACTCCATGTAATCTGACTATCTGTCGCACATACATCTCTGCCAGCTTCTCCGTAGATAGTCCCACCCTGAAAGGCAAAAAGTGGATCGATTTCGTCAATCTATCAACGATGACCCAAATTGCGTCTTTCCTACCTGAAGATCGTGGAAGTCCAGATATAAAGTCCATAGTGATATGCTCCCACTTCCACTCTGGAATGGGTAGTGGCTGAAGAAGACCACCTGGCCTCTGTCTCTCGGCTTTCAACTGCTGACACACTAAGCATGGAGATACAAACTAAGCTACCTCTCACTTTAGGCCATACCACCATACGTGCTCCCTCATGTCTCTGTACATCTTATTGGCTCCAGGATGCATAGAGTACTGGGAACGATGCGCTTCCTGCAGAATCTCCTCCCGAAGCTCTCCACTCGGAATGCACAATCTAGAACTTTGCCTCAGCGACCCATCTTCAGCTATAGAGAAATCGTCTAGCAATCCTGCCTGCACCTGCTCCTTGATGTTCCTCAGGGCCACATCCTCAAACTGTGTTGATCTGACCTTGTCCATCAACGCAGAATGAATCTGTAAACCCCACATCTGAATCTACATACTTAGAACGATCACCTCGATAACCAACCTTTCCAGATCAGCCTATAGATGACGATCTGCCGCCAAATACATAGCGACTGGATACCTGCTCAAGGCAACTACAACTACAACTACATTGGCCTTTCCTGGATGGTATTGCAACTAGATATCGAAGTCCTTCATCAGTTCAAGCCACCTCCTCTGCCTCATGTTCTATTTCTTCTGGGTGAACACATATTTCAAGCTCTTGTGATCCA
>JANAVB010011200.1:11939763-12009763 GCA_029216955.1 Iris pallida | reverse complement strand
CGTCAGGACAATAAACGACTAGGGACGTGGAACCATTCTGGAAACCAGGTTACAATCCGTAAACCAAACAAGGACTGGGGTTGTAACCCTTTGCCTGAATATCTTCTTGTCCCTACCCAATTATTGTTAAGGCAAGTAAAATAATCACGTTCAGGAGTACCAGGGTACAAGAACTAGACAAGACTTAGACAGGGCTAGACATCATTCATTCACAAGCGGCCAAGCAATTACTACGGCTTACTACTTTAACTAACTAGGGTTATCACAAGCCTAATTACTAACAAGATGCAATGAGAATTTCCCAGTCCCAAGCCCTGCAGACCATCCAGTTATCCTTCCGCGGGTTGAGAGTATGGTTGGGTACATCGCCCCGGAGATGATATACCCTTAGGTGACTTAGAGGGTGCAACACATGACAGTGCGCTGGAAATGTGCTCTACTCGTCGGCAAGCTACAAGTCCAATTAAGAGCGCCCAGATAACGAGATTGCCTGTGACTGGAAATTCTCCATGAACTATAGTTTGATCTAGTCATTAGCCTAACCCATATTCAGTATGAATCCCTGACCGTAGAAACCAGGGAGTCACGTCCTAGACATGATGCAAGACAACACAAGTGGATTGCACAAGCAAGCAAACAGGAACACCCACGGTGTCAAGTTGATTATACGAGTCAAGTTAGCCGTCGCAACAGCATCAAGATAAATCATGTCAGGGTACTTGTCAGGAGTGCGCCACGACGGGCCACTATCATGTCAGGTTGATCATGTCAGGAGTCCACCACTACGGGTCACTGTCGTGTTATGCTAGTTCCTTGTCATACCATGTCATGTACAATAGTCATTCCAAACATGTTAAGTAAAATTAAGTTCATGACAAAAGGCGTAAGGATATAAAATGGACGTAAAATATCTAATAAAATATCAATATACAGGGCTATAGAAGAGCTAAGCTTAAGGAAAATAAAACCAAATCTCCATGGTTGGACAGGTTGCGTAAGAGAATAGACTGCGCAGGGGTGAACTGCGCTGAAGGAAGAGGGATGCACAAGGGGAGGTTGGCACAGTAGATGGATGGCGCAGGGGTGAAGTGCACAGGAGTGAACTGCGCAGGAGAGAATTGCGTAGGAGTGGATTGCGCAGAAGTGGATTACGCAGGAGTAGATTGCGCAGGAGTGGATCGCGCAGGAGTAGACTGCGCAATCGGGCAACGGCCAGGCTGCGCGGTCGGCGACCAGCGCTAAAGAGCGCGGCACAGGGGAATGCTGCGCAGTTCAGTGCTGCGCTAAAGAGCGCAGACTGTAGATCTTCTTCTCCAGGCCGAGAGGAACATCAAGAACACCCAAAATTCAATCTTTCATATCTTGGTCAAATCAAGGCCAAATCTAGGTTTTCAAAGTTCTAACTTGAGTAAAATTGAATTCTCTTCCACATGGAAGCATCAAAACCCACAAAAATCTAACCAAAATAGATCAAAATCATGTAAATCCGAAAATAGTTAAAACCTAGATCTAGAACAATAGAGACTCCAAATCACAAAATGTCAAGCACTAATATTGATCACCATGGCCTAATCTAGCTAATGAACAAATAAAATATGGTTCTCATGTGGTGGCAAGGTGTACTTGCCTATGGGTGTTGGTGTTGTGTAGAGAAAGGAAGAAGAAGAGGATGGAGAAATAAATGAAAGAATTATGGAGGAGAGAGAAAAGTAGGTGGAGTTTTAATGAGGGTGAGTTGTGGTGGAATGTGGGTTGAACATAGGCTAAGGTGTTCCAAATGCATATTGAACCAAACCAAACCAATTCTTCTCCATGAAACAAACCAAGCCAACTAAAACCGAGCCGGGCCGAAATCCAAAAAAAATACGAGAAAATCCAAAATTCTACAAGTCGAGAAAATTAAAAATACATGCCAAAATCTAATTACGAGTATTAATACGAAATACGGGAAGTGGGGGTGACAGCCGTGCCCCGCCCCCTCCTCAGGCCTCCATCCCCTCCCCTACCTCTTCGGGTCTCCAACCCCCCCTCTTCCCTCGGGGGCCGTCGGCGCTCGTCCGCCACGCTTCGCGCGCCCGGCCTGCCCTTTGGCCGCCTCGCCGCCAAGCCAGGTCCCCCTCCGGCTGCTCTCGCCCTCCACCTGTGCTTTTTCTCCCCGTCGGGACGACCCCCTCGCCGGTCCTCCCTCCGTCCCTCACCTGCCCTCCCTCCCGTCGGAGTCTCCGCCTCTTCTCGGGCCCTCCCTCGGCTTCCTCCGCCGGAGTTCCCGCCTCCGGGCAGCACCGCTCCGCCCTCAACGCCCCTCGGAGTCGGGTCGGTGCCGGAATCCCTCGGGCCGCAGCTGCCTCCACCGTCCCCCGCCGGCCCTCGCCGGCCCCCGCGGCTGCCTCCACCGCCCTCCTCGTGCAGTGCGCCCCGCTTCGGGCAGCACGCCACCCCCTCGCATAGGGACGCGCTCCCATCCTCGGGACTCGGGACGCTTTGGCATGCGTGCCCACCTACCTATTTCTTTCCCGCCCGAACTTTCGTGGTTCAGCCCTGTTTCAAAATTATTTAAAATTTCGTAATTCGAATTTTCAAATTGTTTCGGAACACACTTGCTCTAGAGAATTTTGGTACTCCAAAATTTTGACTTTACTTATTTCTACCTTTTTGCTGTTATTACCTAGCTTGACACGGCTTTTTTGTGTTTTTCAGTCCTGTACCCGCTTGTAATACTCTTCTTGAGCCTCGTTTTATTTTCCAATAAAATGTCTTTTATTAATATATATATATATATATATATATATATATATATATATATATATATATTTTTTTTTTTTTTAAAATATATATATATATATATATATATATATACATATATATATATATATATATATATATATATATATATATATATATATATATACATATACATGAGTTAAGGGAGTAACAGTAAAATAAAGTAGCAGTAACCAAACTTGGGTCCAGCAACCAAATCCGGACCCGAGCCTTTCCCTGAAGCCCAACTGAACTCACAGCCCATGCACACCCCTCCCAAGCCAAGCCAGCCACAAGCTCCCACAGGTCGAGTACCCAGACCCGAGAGTTCCCTGATGCTATTCCTATATATACGATGACGACAGCAAACCCTAATGCAAACCCAACCTACACGCCCTTTCCAGCACCGCCCTGGACCTGCGCGCCACCGTCGTGGGCCACTGGCTGGTCGACTAAGCCGCACGCACAGTAGCAGTTGCTTCAACAACAGCAGCGAGCAAGCCAAGGTACCCGTGTTCCCGACTAAAATTTCTCTTATTTTCTCAACCAAATTTCGACCCGTAAAATTCTATGTGTAGATGGGTTAATCCTCTACACGACCCTTCAATTAGATCAATCTAGTTAACTCTAGATTATTTTTGAGAATTCTTGAAAAATTAGGAAATACCATAAAACTTAGAATGCAAACCCTGTTTCTAAACCCGATGTTGGAAGTCAAATTCCTACCGTTTCAACCGCAGTTTTAGAAATATAATTGAATAGATCCTTAGGTGGCATAACCAGGATCGAAATCCCATTATTACTTTAAATTCTAGTTACTTATCCAGAGAATGAAACCTGTTAAAAAATTATGAAAAACATAGGAAAATAGTTTTCAAAAATCACGAAAATCCTCCGATACGACATGCGTCCTGCCAATCCGGGCGACGTGGTCGCGCACCGTAAGCATCGAAAGGCACATAACAGTTTCGTGGACGTGTGGGCTTTGACGGAATTCAAATTGGTCGCGTGTGCGCGACGAATTTGATGCGTATCCGTCAAAATTTATCGTATCGGCCTCTGTACAAATTTTCTAAATACTTCGTGCATGTTCGTCAGATCGAGGCAAAACTTGTGCCAACATGATCGTATTATTTTCTGGTCCTTTATGCCAAGTTTGGTCCGATTCTGAGACAGTTGATCGGATCGCCGTTTTGCGGGTCCCACGATCCGATTCAACGGGCAATTTTGTGCACGGCCCGCCGGAATCCAACTTTGGACATACGGTTGGATTCATATCGGAAAACCTGATTCATAGACATGTAGTTTGACGACTTTAGAGACCATTGACTCTGGCACGATTTTCGGTGCAAAGCGGGTCCAACGGCAGATATCGTTTTTTGCCCGAAATTACCGTTTTGCTCCTGTGTCCAGAATTGGACTTAAGGACAGGCGATCCTAGCTAATTTGACTATTCTGAGAACGTTAGTAACGTTTATTTCAGCTTTCGGAGACAGTTGGGATGACTTGGACTTTCTGACTGGTTGATTGGCGATATGTTGTTGGTTCTCCGTGCAACCCCAGTCAAGTATACCTTGCCAACTTGTACAGTATAATTTATATGCATGTTCATCATCTCGATGTGGTTCTTTTCCTTACATACGTGATTGCTTTATTCCATGTCTAGTTGTAACTCCACTTCCCGATTTTTGAGAAAATAAATTTTTTTTCTTGATTTTAAAATAGTAGTTGATTGGGTTTCAAATTAAAGGTTAATTTTAATTAATAAATATAATGGTTGATATTTTAGAGGAAAATAATTTAGAGAAATTTTTCAAATTTGAAAAGTTGTTGTAACCAACTTTGTGGTCCCCATTCTTTATTTTTAATTTTTCTAACTGTTTTCCTTAAAATCCTGAAATAATGAAAAGGCAAGGGGTTTTATTGAATAAAACCATTGGCGGGAGGGGGGGGGGGTCTTCTGTAATTAGATTAGGGTGGAGGGATTAAAGTGTAAAATTTACATTTTTTCTTTTATATTCGAAGTGGAGAGAGAAAAACCATTCTCTCCACTCCATTCATCTGAGTTTTCCCCTTTCCTCACCGAACAGCAGACCTAGGGTTTCAACCCAGCGACGGCTGCACGAGCTTCTCACCGGCGACCGACGGACGGTCACTCCACCAGGCAGCGTCGAACGGCGAACTCAGCGGCAATGGCGACGGTGAACGACGACAACGACAAGGCCTCTTCTCTCCGGCCATGGCGGTGGCCGACTGTTCCTCCGACAGTACTGTTTCCCGAGCGACTCCCCAGCTGGCTGGACGGTAGTTCCCTAGCTCCAACGAGAAGTTGGCAACAGCGGCGAGGGTCTCCTCTCCACGACGATCCTTCGAGGTGATGCCAGTGACGACACTTACAGCGACAGCGTGTGTTTTCCTGGTGACACACGAGCACCGTATTCTTTCCGGCGGTGAGGGATGAATTTCTTCGACGACGCAGAATCCTTGTGGCCGAGACTCTCTGATCTAAGGTTTGATACTTCGTTTGTTCTTTCGACCCTTCAAATTTTTGGAAATCATTTGGGTGCTATTTTAATTTATCCCCATTCATTATATGGGTTGAACTTTGGATTGATCGATCGGATCAAGAGGGAGTTCATTCTCGATCTTGAGCCATTCCAGATCTGAAGAACCGAAGGTTTATTGGAGTTCGAGATCAAGATTCCTGATTGACTAGCTCTTCGATGAAGGCGCTGACTCGTGTTAGATCGATCTCTCCTCCAGGTATATATTATTTTCCTTTTTATTGTTAGTTCTCTGTCAAATCGATATGAGTTCCTTCGGCTTGTGTCCGATGTCAGGATCATGGATTGGAGTGGAGTGTAGATGTTATGTTGCATATAGGAACGTTGTTGTGGGCGTGTACCAGACCTGTAGCTGTGCCCATTGCCGATCGTGTCTTGGCGTGTGGTCCGTGTGATGCTGCGCTCATTCCAGTTGGTGTGAGGGTGTTCGATTTTAGCTGAGTTCTGAGTTTTTTAGTTAGAGCTTAATGGAGAATTTTCCTCTTCTTATTCAATTCATTCGTTGTGTATATTCTTTCCTTGAAGAACTGGTTTTATGTATATTCTTTTATGTAAATTGGTTTTAACTGTAAGTATATTTTGGTATGCTGGATTGGAAGTTACCAAGGGGCAGGGTTCATAATCAATTTTAGTATCAGATGGCTATTATAAATTGCCCATTCATATTTAAATTGGGTTGTAGATTCTTTTGTCCATTGGCTTGTATCTGAGAGAGTTTGGTATCCATTTTACTGAAGTTTGGTTGGTACAAATTTTCTGTTAATTCTATTTCTTAATTTGGCTTATACTCGTATGGTTTAAGTACAAGTTTAGATTGTTCTTTTCTGCATCCTTTCCCGACCTGAGTTTTCAATGTGGCCGTTAGATTCAAATTGGTTTGGTTAAGTTCTGTCTCTGGTGTGGTTTGTAACGATTGTGTGTTCCAGTGTAGTTTGTTGTTGGGTTGCCAAACCTAGCTTTTGGTCAACCTGAGTATATATGCTATTGCTGGGTTAAGGTATGTGGTGTTGGAAAGAAGAGTAGCAGAAGCCTTTACATTGTGAGTAGTATGGTTGGGCTTGCCATAGTCAAGCTGCTGAATGGACTTGTTGTGGGCCATAGGACTCGAACGGTTCTGGGCTTGGTTTCTATACAATAAATAAGAGATTGCTGTCTGTGTACAGAGGTGAAGGGAAAACCATAGCTAATGATCACATGTTGCTTACAGGAGCATTTTTGCCAACTTGCTTAGTTTGCTAATGATTCTAATGGGTTTTGCCATGAATATTGAGTATAGTGAGTATAGTGTAATTTTCATAAATTGTATACTTTGTAATATTTTGTCAAATATAGTAGGTGGTTGTTGGTTTTGGTTGAGTTCAATCAGGAGTTGTTTTGGTATAAGAAGGAAGCCAGCTTAGAATATTTGGAGTTGCAAAATATGATAAGTATAGGTTGTAATTAGCCAAGTTTTGTTTTAGCTGCTTCATTGAGAAACCAACAGTCACTTGCCCACAAAAATTAAGATAGGTTTAATAGTCCTATATGCAGGCAGGTTGGGCTTGGATTAGTGAGTTGAGTATGAGTTAGTTTTTCCTTCATTATTATTATTGTAAATGGTTTAGGACTTGACCAACTTGTACATATTATTAAACACAGGAGGACATCTAGCCCGATCTTCACCCGTACTTTCCTGGAGCAAGGCAAGTACATTATATGGTCTTGTGCATTTCATTATATCTGGTGCTTTCTTGATTGACACATTACAACACGTCATGTACTTTCTGGTGCTTATGTTCCTTGTTCTTATTACTTGTACCTGGGGTGGAGAAATATACTATTTATGTGACCAAACCCAAGAAAAAACTCAGGTGTGTTTAGCTTAGACCCCGCATCGTGCACGCGGGTCCTAAGCCGTACCATTCATGTGTTTACCCCTAGCCGGTCACATAATTAGTTATATTTTAAATATAGTACACACATGCAGGAGATATACCTTGTACTTATTTCCTGTGATTCCATGATACCATGTTCTTTCATGTGCTTACATATCATGTACTTTTATTTTTTTACATACCATGTTCTTTTATGTACTTTACACACCCTGTTCTTTCATGTACTTATTTACATGTTCTTTCCTGTACTTTTTATGTTTTCTTGTACTTTCATATCATGATGTCTTGTTCATTACCTAGAACTGTACTTTGCTCCGTTCCTGAATAGGATATGTTGCAGGTATGCTTGCAGGACATTGTTCTACTTTATGGGCCAGAGCCCAGGATTTAGCTGAGCAGGATGAGGCTTAGCTTGAGGCTTCAGGTTTAGATTACTTAGCTTTACTTGAGATTTTGACTTTAGAGTTCATAGCACTTTTTATTCCTGTTGATTCTGGTACATTATGGTATCTGGATTTGTGGATTATGGTGATCATTCTAGGATACATTTTTAGATGCTGTGATTCTATATTTTCATGTTTAGCTGGTTAGTTTTCCCTAGCTTGGTACAGCTTACTTCGTCGTGTCTAACGATGAAGGCTGGGCGTGCCCGACTCGTGTCCGATTATTCGGGAGCGGGTCGTGACATGTTTTTAGTGGTGGCCCATGCAGGTCTATCCTAATGGTACCCAGGTCTTAGCGTACTATTGGGGGACTTGATTAACTAGGGAAACTTGATCACAGCATAGAAAAATCGGGAAATAAGGTATATCAGGTATATCAGGTGTATCAGGTATTTTAATATTCCATAAATACTTGTTGTATGTAGGTCTAGGTTATTTTAACAGTTTTCTATTTTGCAGATAGTTCAAAAGCACGTGACACCGGAACAGTCGATCCACTTGCATTTGAGGGTTACAAGCTCCCACTATCTTCTATCATTCTACTATCCCCATGGGTAGTACGCAGTTGACAAAGACGTTTCAAGAGTTCCTTGACACCAGCAGGCCGTCCTTTTCAATCCAGACTTGCCAATGCATTTCTCGAGTTAGAGAGGACTCTTCCAGACTATCAGACACTTGGATTTTTTCCGACACCGAGCGCATATCTTGTACCACGGAGCAGATCGAGAACATGGAGTCACCACTGAAGATCATCCAAGTTTCTGAGGACCCGACTTCTCTGAAGATTAGAGCCACCAGCCAGGAGATCAAGAATGTAGCGCAGACAATGAAACGAGACAGAAAGTTGAAGCTCATGAAAGACATGGAGACTTATGACGAAGACAACAACTACCTGGTCCCGCAAAGCATCACCATGCTCGAACAACGCTTTTTCAGCCCAGCAGAAGATTCAGATTCATCCGGCTATCATTTGCAATTTCTACCGTCGGCCAGGTCATCACTACAAAGAGTGCCACAAAAGATGGAGGTCATGCTTATTCTGCGGATCGTCTGCCCACCAAGTCAAGGATTGCCCAGAGACCGTAGATCACACTGCCCAAGGACAAGCACCAGGAGCATCAGGACTACAACAAGGGGACCAATCTCTTCAGATTCAGCAACCACATGGAGCACTACCACAGGGACCAGTCTACGACAGAACAGCTGAAGAAGGTTGAAGGGATTCCAGTCCCGGAAGAATACTGAAGATAGACTGAAGACAGAAGACTCTTTTGCATGGTTGGAGGAAACCATGGATCATGATTCATAATCTAGTTTTTCCTTAGATTCCTCTTGCACCTAGATTGTTTTTTAGAAACTTCCTTGTTTCCTATTTAAGGATTATTAGATTTTATTTCCTATTCTGGAACCTGGGTTGCTATTCGAGATGTATTTTGGAAGTCTGTTTCCATTCTTGTTCGTAACTATGCTCTTATTCGAGATTTTTTTCTGCTCGATAACTTGTTTCCTATGGCATCGTTTTCTAATTCAAGATTTGGTTCTACTTGAATTTTGTTCCCCATTCAGACCCTGTTGATATTTAAGACTTTACTTCGGATTACATTCCTAATCAAACTTATGCCTTTCAAAACCTTGTTTGAATCTTGCTTCTATTCGAGATTTCATTTGCAGATTTCGTTTTCTACCTTAAAATTTTGACTCGTTCCTTATGAGATTTTATGTCTCATTCGTGAATTATTTTTTGTTCTATTCACGATCTTGTTGATCTTGCCTCGTATTTTGAGATTTCACTTGTTTCGTATCCGCTATTTAATACCATGTTTTCATATTCATTTTTATGACTTTGTTTTCTATTTTCTGTTCCCAACTTTGTTTCGATCTTGTTTCCTATTTGGGGTATTGCTTGTTTCATGGATATTGTTTTCTATTCACCTATTGATTCTCTTTTCCTATTTGTAACTTGATTCCATTCGAGATTTTAAGATCATGTTTCCTATTTTCGAGACTTTGTTTTGTTCGTGATTTTTTCTTATATATCCAAGATTTTTTTTCAGACTTTGAAACTTCAGTTCCTAATCGTGACTCGATGAGCCCTTGTTCCCTATTTGATATCTTGTTTCCTCGTCAAGATTTTCTATTCGAGATTTTATTTCCTTATTCACGACTTTGTTGATACTTGTTTTTCTATTTTTCTTTCACTGTGTACCTTATTGGAGAATTCATTTTCAATTCAAGTTTTTGCTCGAGATTTTATTGTTATTCGAGATTTTATTGAAACTTGTTTCTAGTACGGGATCTTATTTCTTATTTTGAACTTGTCGCTTGTCTAATACCTTGCCTCAGTTCATCCTTCGAGACTCTGTTATTCTTTCGAGATAACGTCCCTTATATGGAATCTTGTTACCATTTCAGATATCAGTTGATATTCCGTTATGATTTGAAACATTCGTCCTGTCTAAAATTTTAAATCTCCCTGGTTGCCCTTTTGTACTCACTGATTGGATCCCTTGTAGTCTCTTAGTACCTAATAAACCCTTGTATTCTAATAGTCAGGTAACCTCACCATTTTCATGACTTGGACTATTGAAACTCATTTTGATTCCTTGAAATTTTCTATGGATAAAGTCGAGAGGCTATTCGATGACTTACTATGGCATGACAGTTACGCGCTGCAGCCATTAGCTGGATTATGGAGATCGAGGGTTCACTACAGCCAGTAGCGCACTGGCGAGGCAGGAGCTTTAAGTTGAAGTGATTTCAGACAATAAGTTTTTGAGTACTGTCGAGACTTGTCATATTCTTCATACCTTGATCTCTTGGGTTGCTTCGTTGATGATTATTGGAAAATAGATAAGGTTGACAGAATATTCGGTGACATATTGTTATTTGAGTCACGAAGCCGAAAGTCCACTGCAGCCAGATATATACTGGCAGGATAGGGATTCTAAGCAAAGTGATTTCAAATACCTATATGTTCTTGGATATCATGGAGACTGTATTTCCTTTTCACATGATTATTGGTTTTCGAGAATCACAGATCCTTGCACTTCATCCTGATTTGATACTGTAATTCCTGAGTATTGCGTACGTCTCCTCAATCAACCCTTGCTAAATTTTCCTTCTAGCACTTTATCGTTAGATCATTGAATTTCTAAAAAAATTGTATGTTACCAGATTGTGATTCCGTACTTCGTTGTGTCTTGTCTAAACTTCAATCTTAAATCATGTCAATTTGACCATGTTTTTCCTATCTTGTCCTGGTCCACTTGTGTTAAACTATCAATTTTGATCGTACTTAATAGTTTGTGTCTTCATGATTTTGCTCCTCTGAGTTGTCATTGAAATTCCTTCTACTTCGTGACTATTTGATCCTTGATCCTTGATCCTTGTCAAAGCGTGATATCCCAAACTTCTTGTGTATACTTGGACTCAAGGCTTAGAGCGTCATGGATCGACAAAAGCACTAGGCGGACAACAACAGATGGTCATCGGAGTTAGCAGTTAGAAGCGAAGTGTTCCTGAAGAATCTCACCGACCAGAGACACCATTCGTTTTGGCAAAGGCGGAAGGTTCAGTCCGAGATTCAGCGGGCCTTTCGACGTGATGACGCGTATTGGCGATGTGGTATATTGACTAGCGCTTCCAGCTAGCTTGGAGGGAGTGCACGACGTTTTCCACGTGTCCCAGCTTCGATGCTACACTCCATATCCGAGTCATGTGGTGGACTATTCAGAGCTAGAGGTGGGTCCGAGATTGACCTACGAGGAGCAGCCAGTGGAGATCCTTGATCGGAGGGAGAAGCGCTTGCGGAATCAGACTATTCTACTTGTCTGCGTCATATGGAGACACCACTCTCCGGGAGAGTCCACATAGGAGCACGAGAACGAGATGCGGGAGCGCTATCCCACTTTGTTTGATTGATTTGGTTGTACTCTGTTCTTATAAAATTCTATTTTCAATAAATGACTGGTGTTTGGATCTTTTGTGAATTGCTGGGATTTATTTTTGGTCCTTTGAATTTCGAGGACGAAATTTTTTTAAGGAGGGGAGATTTGTAACTCCACTTCCTGATTTTTGAGAAAATAAATTTTTTTCTTGATTTTAAAATAGTAATTGATTGGGTTTCAAATTAAAGGTTAATTTTAATTTTTTTTAATTAATAAATATGATGGTTGATATTTTAGAGGGAAATAATTTGGAGCAATTTTTCAAATTTGAAAAGTTGTTATAACCAACTTTGTGGTCCCCATTCTTTATTTTTAATTTTTCTAACTGTTTTCCTTAAAATCCTAGAATAATGGAAAGGCAAGGGGTTTTATTGAATAAAACCATTGGTGGGGGGAGGGGGGTTCGGGGGAGGGGGGTGGGGGTGGGGGTTCTTCTGTAATTAGATTAGGACGGAGGGATTAAAGTGTAAAATTTATATTTTTTCTTTTATATTCGAAGTGGAGAGAGAAAACCCATTCTCTCCACTCCATTCGTCTGAGTTTTTCCCTTTCCTCACCGAGCAGCAGGCCTAGGGTTTCGACCCAGCGACGGCAGCGCGAGCTTCTCACCGGCGACCGACGGATGGTCACTCCACCAGGCAGCGTCGAGCGACGAACTCAGCGGCGATGGCGACGGCGAACGGCGACAACGACAAGGCCTCTTCTCTCCGGCCATGGCGGTGGCCGACTGTTCCTTCGACGGTACTGTTTTCCGAGCGACTTCCCAGGCGGCTGGACGGTGGTTCCCTAGCTCCGGCGAGAAGTTGGCAACAGCGGCGAGGGTCTCCTCTCCACGACGATCCTTCGACGGTGACGCCAGTGACGACACTTACAGTGACAACGTGTGTTTTTCCGGTGACACACGAGCACCGCATTCTTTCCGGCGGTGAGGGACGAATTTCTTCGGCGACGCAGAATCCTTGTGGCCGAGACTCTCCGATCTAAGGTTCGATACTTCGTTTGTTCTTTCGACCCTTCAAATTTTCGAAAATCATTTGGGTGCTGTTTTAATTTATCCCCATTCTTTAGATGGGTCGAACTTTGGATTGATCGATCGGATCGAGAGGGAGTTCATTCTCGATCTTGAGCCATTCCAGATCTGAGGAACCGAAGGTTGATTGGAGTTCGAGATCAAGATTCCTGATTGACTAGCTCTTCGATGAAGGTACTGACTCGTGTTAGATTGATCTCTCCTCCAGGTATATGTTATTTTCCTTTTTATTGTTAGTTCGTTGTCAAATCGATATGAGTTCCTTCGGCTTGTGTCCGATGTTAGGATCATGGATTGGTATGGAGTGTAGATGTTATGTTGCATATATGAACGCTGTTGTGGGCGAGTACCAGACCTGTAGCTGTGCCCATTGCCGATCGTGTCTTGGCGTGTGGTCCGTGTCTTGCTGTGCTCATTCCAGTTGGTGTGAGGGTGTTCGGTTTTAGATGAGTTCTGAGTTTTTTTTAGTTAGAGCTTAATGGAGAATTTCCCTATTCTTATTCAAGTCATTCGTTGTGTATATTCTTTCCTTGAAGAACTGGTTTTATATATATTCTTTTATGTAAATTGGTTTTAACTGTAAGTATATTTTGGTATGCTGGATTGGAAGTTACCATGGGGCAGGGTTCATAATCAATTTTAGTATCAGATGGCTATTATAAATTGCCTATTCATATTTAAATTGGGTTGTAGATTCTTTTGTCCATTGGCTTGTATCTGAGAGAGTTTGGTATCCATTTTACTGAAGTTTGGTTGGTACAAATTTTCTATTAATTCCATTGTAGGAGCGTAAAAAGTGCTTTACAAGAAGGGTCAAAGTGATAGATCAGTCTACTCAAATTGATCCCCTTTATGCCAAGGAGAGGCTAATCACTTTACACCTGAAGCAGGTTGATTATTCTACGCTCGGATCTACATCCATCGTTTTACGCCCAGGACAAGCTAGCCACTTTTACGCTGGACAAAGCTGTCAAGTCTTGCATTTAATGTAAACTCTGACATGGAGATATTAATAATGGCATTTACCACAGAATCCAAAGGAATTTGTCTCGTACAAAGACCATTGTTGTCGTTTATGTGGATCGAGCTACTTTACGCTCACTATATGGTTTCTTTTACGCACGGAGTTTTACACGAGTTCTTACGCTCATAAAACAATGTGTGCGTAAAGACTATTTGAGCCATTTTTACGCTCAAGGTTATTCAATAACCACTTTACGTGGGAAACTTATGACAGAGCTATTTTACGCTCATCTTACTGCTTTACTCCCAGAGGATGTTGGGGCTATTTTTACGTCCTATTCTTTCTGGCCAGTTTGGAACGTGGTTTGCCTACATGGCCTTCTTGCCACATATTTCGAAGAACGTGTGTACATGTATCCTATTCTTACTGAAATGATGGGACGCGTGTCAACGTATGCAAATGATGACTCTGATCATGGGTGGCAGTTGTTAGCGTAAAGACAGATTTTGATACTTTTTACGCACAGAAGCCCCAGTCTATAAATAGACTTATTTTTCTCATAAGACACAGACAGAGAGACAGGAGAGAATACAGAGATCAGAACGTCGAGATTTTGATTCTCCGGAGCATTCTTCTTCAACTTTTCTATCAGAATAGAGTGAAGCAAAGCAGGAAAGCATTTGGCCTCGCCATCAGTGTCCAAGTGCGTCGATACCTTTCTGGTGACTTAGTTCTTCCAAGTTGTTCTACTTCAAGCAGTGATCTTCATCATCATCATATGGTCCAAGGAACAAAGTGATCATTTACAGATCAGACTTCCATAGCAATACTTTCCCAGAATCAAATTTGTACTTTTTGTACTTTTTTCGTTTTATTTTCAAAATCCAACTTTTGTTTGGCATTTTTGTTAAGTAAAACAAAATGGCGACTCTGCTGGGGACGACTTTCTCCTCTAACGAGGAGGCGATTGCTCAATATGATGATGTTTCGGTCGGTTCGACCAAGAAGACTCTGGTTGTGCACTTCGACTAGACTGCCTATGAAGAAATGCTCCGAACTGGGGGTGGTTCTCGCCACTCCAATGTTCAAAAGTCTCGCAAAGCACGAAAAGTTTGGATTCCCAAATCCAAAGTGGTTTCTGATATCTCTGTTGCTTCTGATGACAAGGGAATTCTTCCCACTCCTGTCGTAGGGGCTCCCGTTCGTAACGAGGCAGTCCTTACTTCAGAGTTGCACTCAAAGTGTGACGATTTATCTTCCGTTTGTAACGGTAAAGATAATCAGGTTTCACACCCACTGCGTAAGAATCAAGTTTTACGCTCAGTGGGTAAGAACCAAATTTTACGCTCAGTACATAAGAATGAATCTCCCATTCGTAATGGGGCAAACTCTAAAGTTTATGCTTCTGAGTGTAAGAATCAGTCTCCCGTCGGTGACGTGATAGGCCCAAATAAATTACGCTCCTCGCGTAAAGCAAAATCTCCCGTCTGTGATGTGGTAGATAATCAATTTTTACGCTTCACGCGTAAAGGTAAGTCTCCTGTCTTTGACAGTATAGATAAAATTCATAACGATGTTTGCACATCTAATGTGAATGTACCTAAACGTATGCAGCGTAAAAATGTCGTTGGTAAAGCTTCTGTCCTACACCAACAACCTTCTTATACTGCTTTCGCAAAGTACCAAACTTACAAATTATACGCCATGAAAATGGAGTCCTTCGTGCTAAATCTCAAGATTTACGCACACAACTCCAAACGTGTAAAAATGTACAGTTTGGTTCTGCGAATGCAGCCAGTAATCTTCTTTATACACAAGGGACTAAACGTTTTTCTACCCCAAATGTAATAAAGAAGAATACTCCATATGTTCCTTCTGATTTACGTGAATTGCTAATACAAAAACGTAAGAACAGACAATCTCCGGTAATATTCCCCCAAGAAAAACATTATTGTGAATATCACCAGGTTGTGATCAACTATTGTTGTTCGGCTTAAAAACGGTCAGTTTTTGATCGTTTAAGTTTTAACTCGCCTCAACATCAAGCTGAAGACCAAGAACATGAGCTGTCATATGTGTCAGTCAACATGGCATCTCATACTAACAGAGGACGACATCCAAGACGGAATATGTCCCAAACCCCAGGTCAACAACAGTTCAACAGGCTTCTTGATTCCTTTGAAGGAGTATATCAGAATACTCGATCAAGAAGACAAAGACAATTGCAGACTTCTGATTCAGAAGCTGGGGGTACTCAATCTTTTGAGTCTGATACCGATAGTGTGGATTCATACTTCTATACTAATCTCTCTATATCTTCAAGAGAGGTTGAATCCTACGCTGTTGGAGATGAACCAGAGACGTCATCTGCTAATACGGAACAACGTCTTACTGCCATGGAGCAATCATTGAAAGACATGCTTAACATGGTGCAAAGCATGCATCAGATAATTTTGAATCAGCAAACTGCTCAACCTACAGTAATAACTCCGGTACCAGTAGCAGCACAAACTCAAGATAGTCAAGGGGCTGATATACCTTTGAATATTCAAGAGCCTGCTGTTAATCAAAATTCTGCATCTCCAGATCCCATCATTCCAGAAGATGTACCACCTCCAGTGGGGGTTACGGTACATCCAACGACTATTCAATCAAATGTGCTTCCTCAAACTAGTGAAGCCATTCAAGCAGTGCGTGAACTCAAAGCACAGTTTGATGTTTTGAGGCACAAAGATCAGCTCCAGAGGTTAGGGATTAAGCAACCTTATCCTCCTCATTGGAATGATGTACCCATTCTACCGAAGTTCAAGCCACAATCTATGGTTTTATTCGATGGAAAAGCATCTCCCAGTCAATATATCAATTACTTTAATATTATGACTGTACACTTGCAGAAAAATGATGCTCTTCTCACTCGAGTGTTCATCGGGTGCCTGACGGGATTAGCTTACGACTGGTATCGTAGCTTACCCGATAACTCTATTTCGTCTTTTGACGAATTTAAGGCAATATTTCTCTCCCGCTTCTATGAAGGAGGTATGGACATGAACATGTCCTCCTTGATAGAAATCAAACAAAAGGAGAAAGAAGATACTCGGACGTTTATTGAACGTTTCCGACAGGCTACTCTAAAGATGCCTCCTGGTATGCCAGATTCAGCGTTGATTGATACATGCAAGATGAATCTGCGACCATCCATTGCTGTCTTCATAGGTTCCCAATTCACAGATTGGGCTTCGTTTATCATAGCAGCAGTTTCTGTCGAGACCAATGGTAGGTTGGCTCGTGAACACGGGATGATTTTCGCTTCAGAAGATAAAGGAAAGAAAAGTAATTCTGGTAATAATCCTGGCAATCGTAATGTGAAAGGAAAAGATACTCTTATGGTCAATCTTTCCAAGAACAAAACGATGCCAAATAATCAGGAATCTTCCAGGCCAAAGAAAGAATACTCTTTTGACGAAAGTGATATCCCAGGGATATTTCAATGTCTGGTAAAAAGTGGTAAACTTCAGAGTCCAGAGCCAAAAAGGCCTAATGAGGTGAATCTGACTGACAATCCCAAATATTGTATCCATCATAGATACATTAATCATCCTACCAGTGCTTGCTATGTCTTGAAAAAGAAGATCCAAGAGCTGATAAATGGTTACGCTATCATTTTAACCAATGATGACCATACGGTTACAACCAATATGGTTTCTCTTCAGTTCGAGGATTTTCCTCCACAACAAGTTCCAGATGGAATTATCCCAATTTCGAAGGCGATGATGAAGATCGTGAATATCCCGCCTGCCAGGGAAGAAGATACAGGATTGCTGCCGCTCACACTAAAGAATGGTGAAATCATGTGGGTACATCCTAACTTAGTGCCTGAGTTGGAAAGTGAAGATAAAACTTCAAAATCTAAGAAGGGCAAGAAAGTCAGAACCTGCAACATGATTTCCCATGTTATTCCAGATTCCGATGAATTGGATCATCTATGGGATGGCCTTCCTCTAGAAGATAGACTGAAAGGACTAAACATCTGTCCTCCAAGTCTAGCTCCTCCTACCAAGCTCAAGCTTACTCATCAGCAGTGGCTAGCCATGAATAGTATTCCTTTATACCGGACACAATAAGTCTTTGCTGCTTATAAAAAAGCTCCAACAGGGATTTCTCCTCGTATCCCGAACCCTTCTCCTCCCTTAACTACAGAGACGTCTATGCTTCATTCTCCTGTAGTTGCAGAGGTTCCTTCCTCTTCCTGTGCTGGAACACCTGTCCAAAGTTCACGGCCTATCCACTTATATAGTCAGCAATCTGTCCTTCTCATGAGGAAGATGGGTTACGACTTTCAAAAGGCAGAAGGTTTGAATTATGATAAAGGAATACGTCTTCCTTTACAAATTCAAAATCAGAATTCTACTGCTGGATTGGGTTCTGAAGTTCCTCGTAACAACCTTCATAAGAAGAAGGTTAAAGGAAGAACTCAAACTTCATCTGAGGAATCAATAAATATTCCTGCTAAGAACCAAGTTCAACCTTTTGTGATCAAAGTCAAAGGGCGTACTTCTTGTACGAATGATCCAGAACCACCATTGATTGTCAATCTTGGCAAATCTACGCAGAAGATGGATAATGGTCCACTGTTGATTAATCCGAAGCGTAGTAATCAGATTATAAATGATGTAAATATTGATCATTCTGTACTTCTTGATATCAATGAAGATTTCTTTTTCAAGTATATGGCTGTCAAGTTTATTGAAAGAATGACTTTATCTTTGGATAAGCAAAGTCATCAATATAAAGGCGACATAGAGCCAGAAGGAACTTTATACATTAATCATAAGGAGAATTCTTTTCTTCCTCATGTCGATGTCGGACCTTATGCTCAAAAGTTCTTGACATCTTCTCCTTATCTGCTTTCTGTAGCCGCTTCATCACAAGCTTGCATAACTTTCAGACGTCACGAAGAATCCTATTTCGTGATCCCGTCTGATAAGAAAAACAAACGTCAAATTGTGTTTGGCCTGGCTAGAAATATCCCTGTTACTCAGACAGATAATCTGAAGGATAAAGATAAAGGAAGAATCCGAATTGACAAATACAGTCAACAATCTATCAAGATCATCCAGAACATGGGGTATGATTTGAAGACTATACAAGATCTCAATCAGGGCAAGGGCAGACGACTACCATTATGTGGTGATCCGTTTTACCAAAAGACTCGTCATGGGTTGGAATATGATCCGTCCCACATGTTTAATGACGACATATAAGAAGAATTATCTTCCAGCTCTTCGCAATCATCAGATTTAGAAGAAATTCTATTCATCGAATCCGATATGTCTCGTTCCTCATATTGTGAATTTGGGCAAATATTCTCAGTCAATATGGTTCAAACTGATGGTGAATCCGAGCCATTTGAAAATGTCCCTTGAGCCACCATCGGTTCATTTATTTCTCTCATATATATCTTCAACGACATCTGCCTTCTTAATCCCCAGCTACCAAAGTTTGGTTAAGCTGATTACTTGTCTCTTTGGAAAGGGATTTTGATCTCCTATCTTACCAATTGGTATATAAAGTTGGATTTATTATTTATCATGTTTTCATAACCTCTGGATAAATACTAAATCCACCATCTTTTCCTATCTATCATGTCCATTTGACCTCTGCATAGATATTAATCTACTTTTCTTTGGGTTCTTACATACTGTCATGTTCATATTACCTCTGATAGTATTGTACACTCTAAATAGAAAACAAGATTACATTATCTATCATGTTCATATTACCTTTGGATAGATATGATGTTTTGAGTTTAGAAAACTTGTCATGTTCATATAACCTCTGATGAGTATTTTCTATCCCATACAAAACAAGATTTCATTATCTATCATGTTCATATTACCTCTGGATAGATATAATACGTTGAGTTTAAAAGACTTGTCACGTCCATATTATCACTGGTAAGTGCTTTCTATCTCTTACCAATTGTTTAAAATTCAAATAAACGATAGGATCACAAAACAAATCTTTCATTCATTTCTGGTGGAAATACTACAGAATGGATAGGACAAAAAGATGACAAAACACTCTCTTAAGGTGGAGTGGAAACATCTTGGAGCAATTTCTTTAATTCTTCTAGCCATCTGCAACGAGAACTCATAACCTTATTGGTAGCCTCTGCACGTCGAGCTTCAGGAGTGCAAATACGGGAAAGTTCAGCAAAGGTGATTATTAAGTTGTCTTGGGCTTCATCAAGGGTTTTGATGGTCGACTCAGCCCCAAAAGCTTTCTCTTCTAAAATTGAGCTTTGGGTGAGGTGCAGATTTCGAGCATCGATCATCTTTTCTCTTTCAGCCTTCAAACAAGCTAGCTCTGCCTCGACTTCACGGATTCTGTCATTCTTGCTCTAAATATCTATGTTCAAAGCGTCATAAGCCACTCTGTGGCCATGCAATGCAGGTTTTATGCCAGTCAAAAAAGCTTTTTCTTTGGCAACCTTCAGGCTGTGTTCATGGAGAGCTGTATTATATGTAGTCTATCGAGCAAGATAATCAGCTGTTAAAGCTTCATACTCCTCCTGAATGAGGCCTTCAACATTCTCATTTGATAGCTTGAGATATTCTCCAATCGACTGCTCAAGGTCCTCCACAATTTTCTCTAATGTGGCAGCTCTCTCAACATCATTGAACATGGCAACATTCTTGATAGTCAGAGCCATTGCCGTCTTCAAAATCTCATAGCTAAGACCTTTATTCAGGACCATCTTTATCAAAGTTGCCAGAGTTTTATAAAAAGTTTCGGTATGAATCTCAACCAGGAGATTCATCTCTACGCTGGAGCTAGGTGTGGCGGCAATATTCAATAAATCTTTCCTTTGGAGATCGGGAGCAGATGTGGTTGGCATGACAGTAGGATGAGACGAAGTCGTTGCTGTTACTGCCGTCATAGCCAATTGATTCTCAGAAGTTTCGGGGATTGTATCTCCAATATCTGCTGATATTATTGGTGTAGCAACAAGTTGAGATGGAGCCATCGTTGTTACTGCTGCTTGGTTTCCAGGATTTTCAGAAGCAATGTTTTCAACATTTGTCACTCCAGCCGTTTCTAGAGTTCTGGCGGCGGTAATGTTGGTGGATATAGTGACAACTACAGGAACTGATTCAGATTCTGGCATTGGCTTATCAGAAACTGGTACTGGATCAGTAACGACAGTGGAGGATATTATTATAATTTCCCCAGTTTCTGTTGGAAGTTCGAGCATGCCTCCAGCATCTTCTCCAACAGATTGCTCCGCAGGATTTTCCGCTGCTTCAGTTGTGGTGACTCTCTACAGCTGATTCTTTGTTCAAGTCTGGTTCTCCCCCAGCAGATTCATCATCACCTACAGTGGGGTTGACTGTAGTCTTCTCTTTGTGTTGGTCCTCAGCAAGAGAGGACACTTCAGATTGTGTTTGTTGTGCCACAAATGATAGAGGATGTTCTTCTTGAAGCTCCATCTCATGCTTTGTACTTCCCCCTCCTCGACGTCTGCGTCTTCTGAAGAAGAAGATCCCTCTTCAGATTCCTCATTTTCCTCATAAATGTCTTCTTCTTGAGGAGGAGCTACAGGCTTTGGTGCGATGATGACATCTGCAAAATAAACAAAATGAGTTAGTATACAAAATCATGATATATAATTCTGTATAGGTTTTGTATAATACTTGGAATATGTGTATTTTTTTCAAGATATGTATCATAATCACCATCCCAGTCATCATCCTCAAAGTCAAGAGCCGGTTCGTCTGATGGAATGCGATCTTGATCAGCAGCGGATGCAGTAGTTGTACCCTCCGTAACCTGTGCCTTGGACGGCAAAGATAAATAGAGTAAGGTGCTAAGACGTCCAGGAGACAAAAGTGTTACAGCTCCTGATCCAACTATTGGTGGAGGGGCTGAAGATCTGTCACGACCCGCACCCACTGTGAGGGTACGAGAGCGTAACAACGCCCAGCCTACGCCGCAGTATCGGCGGTAGAACGCTGTTCTAAGTCATGAACTATAACTAACATAATATGAATACTCTCCATAAGGAGGCCAACACAGGGGTACAATCTCAATCACAATCTAGAGATAGAATATGGCACGATAAAATAGATAAAAGAATCCTCAACCGAGGTACAATAGAAATGAAATACAAGTCTCAACATCTCTACAATATACAAACTCTGAATCAAGAACAACAACTAAATATGAAAAGAAAAACAGTCTAAACTATCTATACTAAGCAAGGTATCATCCTCAGCAGCTGCCTGAACCTCCCCTGGGGTTCAGGTCGCGAGTGTCAACTAGGCAAACTCCAAGTAAGGGTGCAGGGTGCCTCATCATCCTCTGTAAAATTTTCAACAGGTCCAGTCAGGACGGGAGCGAGCACAAAATATCTCACGCAGTTCATATCATGTTAGGAAATATAAAGCATGCAATAGAGTAAGGTACATGAAATGCTAAAAAAAAGAAGTATATGAAAAACAGTAAAGATTTGATAACAGAAAATATCTAAATATGATAAATAAGAACTGTAAGTCTACTGTGATTTAGAGTAAAATATGGTTGTGTAAACGGTCTAGGAAAATGCAATGGTAACTCCATTGTACGTGGGTGTACAATAGACATATACAATAGTTATACAATGTAGTACAATAGGATTTGAGTACATAACCAATTCTACTCTTCCTTCCCAAATCAATACTCAAGGATCTACTCTGGTTACGTTATCTTGCACAATAGTATACAATATTATACAATGGATGTACAATATTATACAATAGATGTACAATATTATACAATGAATGTACAATATTATACAATAGATGTACAATATTATACAATAGTTGTACAATGGTCTATCCCTGAGACTCATGTGATACTGAGAGTACAATATGCACAATGAGTATACAAGGATATGGGTATTCAATAAATACAATATGTAAGTGAAACGCACATCACAATATGTATTTATTGAATACAAGGAGATAACATCTCAAAAGAAGATCCGTATAGTACCAATCCGTGATAATGATCGTATCAGCATCAAGTACAATAATCTAGAGCAAGAATATAAATCCAGACAAGTATGAAACGGTCAGAGAATGTACTCGCCTCGTATCTGAATGTCTGAAGTAAATGTACTGTCCGAGATGAGGTACCTGACTCCTAGTTAGAGCAACACAAGTCAAGATGTATACAGGAGATGATAAATGTAATCTACTATGCATCTGCATGCTGTCTAGGTCAAACTAGACTAAAGTCAACACTCGGTCAACTCCAGTCAACTAGACTAGTCAAACTAGGTCAACTAGGTCAAGTTCTAGCCCAAACAAGTCTAACAAGTCTCCCTAGGCCTAACCAAGCCTAGTCTAGCAATCACACACCAATCATAAGGCTATACAAGCCAAACATAAGCCATCACATTCACATTGCACATAAGAGGAAGAAAGCTAGCATGTAAAGCTATGTGTGTGTGTGAACATAGAGGTGTACATGAAAAGAGAATAAACACTAGTTACACTACACATGGTATATAGGTTAATCATTTACATACACATTGCCTTATATTACACATGCATCAATCTATACATTTATATAGCTATATATTTAGAGGGAAAATGACATGCATAATAGTGTATTCATCAAGACATGTGTGTGTGTAGATTGGTGAGAAGACAGGGTCCATGATTGTTAATGTATGTAAACTCAGATTGTATGTGTGTGCATGTGTGTTCCTGTGTGTGGCAGGAAAGTGAGTGTCATGGATTTTGTGTGTGTGAGTATATATGGCTGTGTGGGTGTGTACACATGCAGGTTAATTTCTCTCAGGGTCAACCAAGTGGCAGGATGTTTTAGCTATGCCCTTGTGTGGCCTCAGGAAACCACATTCATGATTCCAAACTCAGTGTATCACAACTTCAGTCCTAGAACCCAGGTTTAGCTATAGGTCCAACAGTGTTCAGTTAGTGTCTCAGGTTTAAAACAGTGTCTCAGAGATTCAAAGATCAAATCTCAGGTTACTAAGAATAGTGGAATGGTGTCTATGTTCATGAGGGAATCATAAACTCAGTTTTAACAATGGCACTGATCTCAGATTTCTCAGGTTACATGTCCAAACCAAATGTTCAATCCCATTCATGAACATAAACCTAATCTATCATGAAGGATCAACTAACAGGAACTAATGCACATGTATTTGAACTCAGTAATGACCTTCCTGTTTTCAGTTTAAACCACATTCACCCAATGAACTAACAAACAACTAACATACAACCTTAACCAAAACTGATTTGATCATCATTCTCTGGAAACAGACATTGAAACTCAGGTAACTTCCTAACTAATCTCAGGTATTATACAGGACTTAAACATTCAACATGTATTAATCATTTCAGAAATCCCAAAAACCTATTTTCAGTTCATAAAATCTCAGATTACAGGAAAAGGAATCACAGTGAATATATTTCTAAATTTTAGAATTTGGAAAGGGAATCAATTCTCAGATTAAAATAATGAATCAATGCTCATTGTTCATAAATGAATGAATCATTCTCAGGTTTAGGGAATTAGTTCTCAGCTGACAGTTTCAACCTATAATTCAAAGCTCCAAAACGAAACCAATTCACAACTAAACATGCTCAAATTTGAAACCCAAGTAGATAACATATAGGAGTACCATATTAGTGACTTAACCCAACAGGTAAAAGTATAGGAAGGAGAGAAAATCAATACACAATTTCAGAAATGAAAACTGAAACAGTTTCCAGTTTTTTCTACTGTTCAAACCCCCATTTGAATGCAATAAACCACCAAATCACACAAAATTCGACAAACAACTAGATTTCCTGTAGGAGAACCCTAATTGGGACTTAAACCCAACATCACACAACATTAAATAGGTTAAAATAGATGGCAAAGTTCACTCCCTAAAACTGGAAATTTTAGGATATATATTCATTGTATCAGAAATTGGAAAATTGACAAATAACTATTAAAAACACATTAAAATGTAATTTAAAAGGTTGGTAATCAAAATATACATTACATACGTGTCCTACAATGAGTTTGTGTCCACCAAAGTGGACACAAACGTGTCCAATCAAAATGAAATTCAAAATAGTACAAAACAGGCCAGTTCATTGTACTGCATCGTGCACGGGTGCACGCGTGTCGTGTACCCTACACGACACGAACTAGGACACGTGGTTGTGCCCATACCTAGGTTAGGTCTAGGTGCACGTGTCCATACGCCTGTATCGAGTCCAAAGTGTCGCGTGTCCGACTTATGAAGCCGTGTCAGTGGCTAAAAGTCACAGTGCACAGAACAGTGTAAGGACAGTGCACGATCGATTTCTCCTTAACCAGTGCACGAGATTCGATGGAATTTTGGGGGCATGATGTTAGTGCATGCCCCCTCGACCCCACAAAATTTCGTGTCGAAATATGGCGTGTCGTGTCCGACATAGCCCCCGAACAGCAGGGCACGCGCACAGCCCCGCGTGCACGCGCGCACCCACGTGTGCACGTGTCGAATCCGACACGATGCGACACAGGGACACCCTCAGTCGTGAAGAATCGTGTAAGCGACAACATAAACTAATTTCTTATTCAAAAAGATTCCCAAAATTCACACGAAATGCCCATTGGGGCATTTCATCAAACACCTAAAATTAAATACTGATACGTGTCCAGTTTGGACACAAAAACTTGGGGATTCCTATTCCTACACTTAGGCTATGTATAGGGCTCCCTAATGATGCAAAAATAACAGAGTTCTATGGTGGAAATAGGAAGTTACCTTAATGTTTCAAAACCCTCAAAAAGCTCTAAAGAGTGATGTTCTTCACATTGGTGAAACTCCTCCAAAGATCCCCAAATCTGAGAACACTTGATACCAACAGAAAGTAGAGGAAAATTAGGACTCAATGCAATTTGTTTGGATTAAAAAGGAGGAGAAATAGATTTCTAGGGATTTTTGAACATGGAGACTCACCTCTTTCTTCTCTTGAAACAAATTCCTAAAGAAGAGGCTAGCCCTAGATTTTAGGAGAGATTATATAGTGGGGGAATCCCTAGGTTGGCTGGACAAAAATGTTAGGGCTAGGATTTGGGCACTTGACTAACGGGCTTTGGGCTTAGTCATAAATCAATGACTTAGAAATCACAAGTCATGACTTGTGGTCGAAATCCTTCTATTCAAGTCTCAATATTCCTAATTGGTTCCCTAACTAGAGTATGGTTAACTTAACTTAACCTAGGATCCCACATCTAGTCATGTCCAACTTAACTAGGGTTAGGTCACAAAGTCAAAGCTAGTCAAAGTCAAAGTCAACCTAGTCAACCCTTATTCAAACAATTCCAAAATAATTTCTAAAAATTCTCATAAATTCAAATAAATTCTAATAAATTTAGATTATCCCAAAAATATCAAAAATACCCTAATCGCATGGCTAGGCTCTAGGGTAGGCAGTCTCTACTGTTCACTAGCACAACACCAAAATCACAAGTCTTGAATTTAAATAGTTTAAAAATAATTAAAAAAATCACTAAAAATCATAATATGAAATAAATATCATTAAATAATAATTATAATTACAAATTTTCAAAATTACCCTCTTCTGGAAAACTGGATGTTACAATCCTACCCACCTTATAAAAATTTTGTCCTCGAAATTAAGATGATCGCACCCCTTCTAGGTCACACATAGACAAGGGTCAATCACTAGTCAATTTTCTCAACACCCTAGTACTTGGTCATCAGCTGGTCAACTTTTTAGGATTTACCTATGCTAGCTACCTCGTGTTGGCAACTAAGGATTAGCAAGAAAACTCTATAATAGACTAGCTCTTAACTTCCCATCCTATCAAGTCACCCATAACTAATTACCCACAAGCTAAGCACACTAATCCCAAATTTCACATATATATATATACTCAAGAACAACAACCCATCACATATATCCTAAGTATATCATCTATACATATAGACCTCTTAGTCCTAGGTGAAACTATAACTATGCTCAAGGGCAGGCTCTGGTCACTGGGTGCCTTACTGGAAGGATAAGGAAAAACAATAAATAATCATCAAGGTTGTATGGCATACTAACATCTTATACGTAACTGGTTGGTTTCATAATAACAGGGAATTATCTACAATGGGTTACTATTCTAGCACCATAGCTAACTATCACCTCTAGGGTACAGACACTCTACAAGTCACCATATCTGTATACTATGAAGGAACTACCTATGAACAAGCTCTACAAACTAAATATCCCTACTCCTAAGTCATTTATAACAATAAAAAGGGTATGATGTTTTAAACCTTCTCAAGATACAACCTGCTAATCATATGCGTCTGCCCAAAATCATGTTGTCTAGAGTCTTCATCATGCTAGTGAGCCATGCTACGATAATCACAGAGTCCTTGACTAAGGTACGTATCCTTAGGTTCATGGTATTTAAAATTTTTGCATTGCCGCATGCGACGGCGAAAACCTTAAATTCCTATACCCGAGAAATATATCCAAAATCTGACTACATGTTCTCACTAGGCCAACTAACACGACCATCGAAGATTCTAGATCCCATGATTTAGGTGACCTAGCCCATATGATTTATCTCAAAAAAAAATCAACATAACACCAAAAACAACAGGACAAAATTGATAAATCAACAAGGAACAGGGAGAATCGAATTTCAAGACAGCTATAAGAGGCAATTGCGGAAATGAAATCAAAAGAACGGAACCTGCAACTAGATCTCCAACGGCCTGTGCATCCTTGACTGTCCTGACGATAGCTCGCCCTGCTAGTTTCCCCTGGTCTGCTGCTGATGCCGCATGAATCACCGCTGCTGAGAGGAATCAGAAATGATGGGAGAAAATCTTTGTACAGATAGAGGTGCACCTCCAATGTAGCAGATACGCCAACCTGAGTCAGCACAACAGGAGCTGCGATCTCGAGGCCCTGATGAACAGGACGAGAGGTGGCCAGCCTCTTGATAGTATCCCCCGAACCGAAGCGATGAGATCGTCTTCATAACCATCATGAAGACGGATCAAACCAAGAAGCAATTACTGAGAATGAAGCGAAAAATCAAGGAAGGATAATTTATATTCAAGGGAAATCAATAAGCAGCAATTGGATAAAAGGAATCTGATTAAGAGTTTTTTCTAATGTGATTGAGTACCTCCAAAATATCCTAATCCTACTGCAGGCTGTAGTGATACTCTAGTTCGAATGCCACTATATAAACTCGACCTGCATGGGCCACCACTAAAAACATGTCCATACCCGCACCTACTGTGAGGGTACGAGAGCGTAACAACGCCCAGCCTACACCGCAGTGTCGGCAGTAGAACGCTGTTCTAAGTCATGAACTATAACTAACATAATATGAATACTCTCCATAAGGAGGCCAACACAGGGGTACAATCTCAATCACAATCATGAGATAGAATATGGCACGATAAAATAGATAAGAGAATCCTCAACCGAGGTACAACAGAAATGAAATACAAGTCTCAACATCTCTACAATATACAAACTCTGAATCAAGAACAACAACTAAACATGAAAAGAAAAACAGTCTAAACTATCTATACTAAGCAAGGTATCGTCCTCAGCAGCTGCCTGAACCTCCCCTGGGGTCCAGGTCGTGAGTGTCAACTAGGCAAACTCCAAGTAAGGGTGCAGGGTGCCTTATCATCCTCTGTAAAATTTTCAACAGGTCCAGTCAGGACGGGAGCGAGCACAAAATATCTCACGCAGTTCATATCATGTTAGAAAATATAAAGCATGCAATAGAGTAAGGTACATAAAATGCTGAAAGAAAGAAGTATATGAAAAATAGTAAAGATTTGATAACAGGAAATATCTAAATATGATAAATAAGAACTGTAAGTCTACTATAATTTAGAGTACAATATGGTTATGTAAACGGTCTAGGAAAATGCAATGGTAACTCCATTGTACGTAGGTGTACAATAGACATATACAATAGTTATACAATGTTGTACAATAGGATTTGAGTACATAACCAATTCTACTCCCCCTCCCCAAATCAATACTCAAGGATCTACTCTGGTTACGTTATCTTGCACAATAGTATACAATGTTATACAATGGATGTACAATATTATACAATAGATGTACAATATTATACAATGAATGTACAATATTATACAATAGATGTACAATGTTATACAATAGTTGTACAATGGTCTATCCCTGGGACTCATGTGATACTGAGAGTACAATATGCACAATGAGTATACAAGGATATGGGTATTCAATAAATACAATATGTAAGTGAAACGCACATCACAATATGTATTTATTGAATACAAGGAGATAACATCTCAGAAGAAGATTCGTATAGTACCAATCCGTGATAATGATCGTGTCAGCATCAAGTACAGTAATCTAGAGCAAGAATATAAATCCAGACAAGTATAAAATGGTCAGAGAATGTACTCGCCTCGTATCTGAATGTCTGAAGTAAATGTACTGTCCGAGATGAGGTACCTGACTCCTAGTTAGAGCAACACAAGTCAAGATGTATGCAGGAGATGATAAATGTAATCTACTATGCATCTGCATGCTGTCTAGGTCAAACTAGACTAAAGTCAACACTCGGTCAACTCCAGTCAACTAGACTCGTCAAACTAGGTCAACTAGGTCAAGTTCTAGCCCAAACAAGTCTAACAAGTCTCCCTAGGCCTAACCAAGCCTAGTCTAGCAATCACACACCAATCACAAGGCTATACAAGCCAAACACAAGCCATCACATTCACATTGCACATAAGAGGAAGAAAGCTAGCATGTAAAGCTATGTGTGTGTGTGAACATGGAGGTGTACATGAAAAGAGAATCAATACTAGTTACACTACACATGGTATATAGGTTAATCATTTACATACACATTGCCTTATATTACACATGCATCAATCCATACATTTATATAGCTATATATTTAGAGGGAAAATGACATGCATAATAGTGTATTCATCAAGACATGTGTGTGTGTGTAGATTGGTGAGAAAACAGGGTCCATGATTGTTAATGTATGTAAACTCAGATTGTATGTGTGTGCATGTGTGTTCCTGTGTGTGGCAGGAAAGTGAGTGTCATAGATTTTGTGTGTGTGAGTATATATGGCTGTGTGGGTGTGTACACATGCAGGTTAATTTCTTTCAGGGTCAACCAAGTGGCAGGATGTTTTAGCCATGCCCTTGTGTGGCCTCAGGAAACCACATTCAGGATTCCAAACTCAGTGTATCACAACTTCAGTCCTAGAACCCAGGTTTAGCTATAGGTCCAACAGTGTTCAGTTAGTGTCTCAGGTTTAAAATAGTCTCTCAGAGATTCAAAGATCAAATCTCAGGTTACCAAGAATAGTGGAATGGTGTCTATGTTCATGAGGGAATCATAAACTCAGTTTTAACAATGGCACTGATCTCAGATTTCTCAGGTTACATGTCCAAACCAAATGTTCAATCCCATTCATGAATATAAACCTAATCTATCATGAATGATCAACTAACAGGAACTAATGCACATGCATTTGAACTCAGTAATGACCTTCCTGTTTTCAGTTTAAACCACATTCACCCAATGAACTAACAAACAACTAACATACAACCTTAACCAAAACTGATTTGATCATCATTCTCTGGAAACAGATATTAAAACTCAGGTAACTTCCTAACTAATCTCAGGTATTACACAGGACTTAAACATTCAACATGTATTAATCATTTCAGAAATCCCAAAAACCTATTTTCAGTTCATAAAATCTCAGATTACAGGAAAAGGAATCACAGTGAATACATTTCTAAATTTTAGAATTTGGAAAGGGAATCAATTCTCTGATTAAAATAATGAATCAATGCTCATTGTTCATAAATGAATGAATCATTCTCAGGTTTAGGGAATTAGTTCTCAGCTGACAGTTTCAACCTATAATTCAAAGCTCCAAAACGAAACCAATTCACAACCAAACATGCTCAAATTTGAAACCCAAGTAGATAACATATAGGAGTACCATATTAGTGACTTAACCCAACAGGTAAAAGCATAGAAAGGAGAGAAAATCAATGCACAATTTTAGAAATGAAAACTGAAACAGTTTCCAGTTTTCCCCACTGTTCAAACCCCCATTTGAATGCAATAAACCACCAAATCACACAAAATTCGACAAACAACTAGATTTCCTGTAGGAGAACCCTAATTGGGACTTAAACCCAACATCATACAGCATTAAATAGGTTAAAATAGATGGCAAAGTTCACTCCCTAAAACTGGAAATTTTAGGATACACATTCACTGTATCAGAAATTGGGAAATTGACAAACAACTATTAAAAACACATTAAAATGTAATTTAAAAGGTTGGTAATCAAAATATACATTACATACGTGTCCTACAATGAGTTTGTGTCCACCAAAGTGGACACAAACGTGTCCAATCAAAACAAAATACAAAATAGTACAAAACAGGCCAGTTCAGTGCACTGCATCGTGCACGGGTGCACGCGTGTCGTGCACCCTATACGACACGAACTAGGACACGTGGTTGTGCCCATACCTAGGTTAGGTCTAGGTGCACATGTCCATACGCCTGTATCGAGTCCAAAGTGTCGCGTGTTCGACTTATGGAGCCGTGTCAGTGGCTAAAAGTCACAGTGCACAGAACAGTGTAAGGACAGTGCACGATCGATTTCTCCTTAACCAGTGCACGAGATTCGATGGAATTTTGGGGGCATGATGTCAGTGCATGCCCCCTCGACCCTACAAAATTTTGTGTCGAAATATGGCGTGTCGTGTCCGGCACAGCCCCCAAACAGTAGGGCACGCGCACAGCCCCGCGTGCACGCGCGCACCCACGTGTGCACATATCAAATTCGACACGATGCGACACAGGGACACCCTCAGTCATGAAGAATCATGTAAGCGATAACATAAACTAATTTCCTATTCAAAAAGATTCCCAAAATTCACACGAAATGCCCATTGGGGCATTTCATCAAACACCTAAAATTAAACACTGATACGTGTCTAGTTTGGACACGAAAGGACACGAAAACTTGGGGATTCCTATTCCTACAGTTAGGCTAGGTATAGGGCTCCCTAATGATGCAAAAATAACAGAGTTCTATGGTGGAAATAGGAAGTTACCTTAATGTTTCAAAATCCTCAAAAAGCTCTAAAGAGTGATGTTCTTCACATTGGTGAAACTCCTCCAAAGCTCCCCAAATCTGAGAACACTTGATGCCAACAGAAAGTAGAGGAAAATTAGGACTCAATACAACTTGTTTGGATTAAAAAGGAGGAGAAATAGATTTCTAGGGATTTTTGAACATGGAGACTCACCTCTTTCTTCTCTTGAAACAAATTCCTAAAGAAGAGGCTAGCCCTAGATTTTAGGAGAGATTATATAGTAGGGGAATCCCTAGGTTGGCTGGACAAAAATGTTAGGGCTAGGGTTTGGGCACTTGACTAACGGGCTTTGGGCTTAGTCATAAATCAATGACTTAGAAATCAATCACAAGTCATGACTTGTGGTCGAAATCCTTCTATTCAAGTCTCAATATTCCTAATTGGTTCCCTAACTAGAGTATGGTTAACTTAACTTAACCTAGGATCCCACATCTAGTCATGTCCAACTTAACTAGGGTTAGGTCACAAAGTCAAAGCTAGTCAAAGTCAAAGTCAACCTAGTCAACCCTTATTCAAACAATTCCAAAATAATTTTTAAAAATTCTCATAAATTCAAATAAATTCTAATAAATTTAGATTATCCCAAAAATGTCAAAAATACCCTAATCGCATAGCTAGGCTCTAGGGTAGACAGTCTCTACAGTTCACTAGCACAACACCAAAATCACAAGTCTTGAATTTAAATAGTTTAAAAATAATTAAAAAAATCACTAAAAATCATAATATGAAATAAATATCATTAAATAATAATTATAATTACAAATTTTCAAAATTACCCTCTTCTGGAAAATTGGGTGTTACAAGATCCTTCTCCAGGATGGACTGAGGAAGAACCGACAAGAGGATCTTCTTCAATCAAAATGTCCTCTTCTGGAGTGTGAACTCTTGGTTTGGAAGGCCCTTTTGTGGTAGACCTCTTCCTCTTTTCTGGAGTTTTCATTGGAGATGTAGCGGCTGCACTCTGTTTTCTTTTTTGGCCTTTGCCAGTGATGATAGGTTCTGCAGCTGGTTCTCCAACTCCTATTGGGATAACTTCTAAAAATGGATCTGGAATGCCAGTATCGTCAGGGATGTCTGCTGGTACCCTGACCTGCTCCTCAATATCTCCTTTTTTAGGCCACCTCAGACTATCCTTCATATTGTAACCGTGGGCAAAAGAATGAATTGAAGCGTAAAAGTGGGCATACGTATGGAGTATACGTAGTTCTGTAGTGCTAGTAGCAGTCGAAATTCTAAATTTAGCACCAGTCCGAGCAGTACCGAAATACCTCCAACCCCTAGCTCCGTCAAGTAATTTCCCATAGTGACGGAAATTAGTCGAAGGATTACCAACATGAAGTTGGTCGTACCCAAATTGGCGAGCAAACCTACTAGGTAAGTATGGTTCGAACGCACAATTATCTTTATTTCTGTACATCAGATGAGAAGGTCTGATGCACTGAAGCCATCTAAAGATCGACTGTGGCAATACAACTCTTCCTTCAACTTCATCTTCAAACTGGACACCGAAGCAATCTGCTGGAACTTGCGGCCGGGTACAGAAGAAGTTCCAACCATAAGAATAGTTCAGAACTGCTCGGGTATCTGCCACAGTCGTAGCAATCCATGTAGCTTTGCTGAATTTTTGGAGAAAGACCTCCGCATCATCACCTGGGCCTGGCGGTAACAATCTACAGTTGTGATGCAACAACCAGCCCATCAGATAAGTGTAGGGCATCTCTACTCTAGGGAAAACATTCCGACGAGGAGCATTGTTGATTAACTCCTCGTCGAAGGTCCTTAAACCTGTATTTATTCGACACACCATGGCTGACAGCAGGTTAATCCTGACTTTAAAAACCAGACGTACTGCTGGCTATAGCACACTACGGTGGATTCTGTCAGCAATACCAATACCCGGTACAACCCATCTTCTCAACCATAAAGAAAGAAAGCCTGCCAGCAAAGCTCTCCGAGAGATTTTAAGACTACCATATCTGAGGAAGCTCAAGGCTTCAGTTCCGGCAGGAAATTCTCCAGTCTTCGTAGACAGATATTTATTCAGGAATTTGTAAGTAATCATCATATCTCGAACCTTGTTAGAGGGGATTGTCGAATCTATGTTGATTACTGGAGCTTTGTTTTCCTGAAACCTTTTTTTGTCTTTCTTGGATATCTTGTCCTTATGGAAGAAGAGATAAGTCGTCCACTTGTTGATATACGCCAAATGGGATGTACTTTCATGCATCGTGGTACAAATCAGGTAGTAGCACATCAGTTCTTCGTATATCTCGATTAACTGAGGGTTAACTCCTCTGATTTTAGCAAGCTCCCTGTTGGAGGGAACGTATTCTTCATATGGGGCTTCCCCCATTGGCAACTTCGAGATGAACTGCATCGCATGAAGGGCAGGACCCATTTCACCTTTCGGGGTAGCAAAAGTTCCAGTTGAACTTAGATATATCTCCATCAAGGCCAGAAATAAGTTTCCATTCGGAGGAATACCCTGACTGGTGGAAGCTACCGCTTCGTACAAGCCAATATCTTTCAACTCTGCCTCAAAGTTCTTCATCATCCAAAGACTTATCTGGATCCAACTCTGGTTGAATGGAGTCAACCATCCTGGTAGTCTGGGGTTGGTTTGGGGATATAATACAACATCCCTCATAAATTTATTGACAAACATCGGGGTATATTAAACCCGAATCTTCGCTAGGATTAGAGCCTGGCATAAGGCCAAAGATAGAAGTAACACCTCCATTGGAAACACTAGCAAAGTATCCCATATCATTGGCACGCTCTCTCTTGAAAAAATTCTACCCGGTCGTCCATGATTGCTGGGAGTCAAATTCTACAACATTTGTCGAGGATGAGTAGCATGGACGAATGCTGACAAAGGATAATCTCTGTCCATATCTGGAAGATACATGGCTCTATCTCCAAATTTGAAAACCCAAGACTCCTTCTTGGGGTGTGTCTGGGATTTACAATCAATGGCATCTCCAAACAGAAAGGCTAGTTTTGCGAAGTGTTGTCCATCTAGTGAACTCAACAATTCCTATTTATCATGGATAGTAACATCCTATCCCCTTGAGCTGCTATCAACTGTGCCCTTTCTTTAGGGTAATCTGGGTTAGATTGGGGAAATCGGACATGAGACAGATCCTCCAGATAATTTGAACCCGACATACCGACCGAGGAGACAAAAACTTCTGTGAGAGGGTGACTTGCAAATCCACTGACAGAAGAACAAAAGAGATCAAATTAGTTTAAAGTTTTTATGATTGAAGATATTGACTTTTACGCTTACTAAAAGTTGATAAAAGTTTATGAAGTCTGTGTTTTACAAAGCCTCTCAGTGGTTGATGAGTTTTACGCTACCACATAGTAAAGTGAGCGTAATATAACTTTTTACGCTGGCATGTATGAACATGAGCGTAGTTAAGTTCTACGCTAGCACATTAATTATGGGCGTAAATCCAAATTTTATGCTGACACGTGTAACGTGGGCGTAATATTTTTTATCTTTTACGCTAACACGTACAACGTGGGCGTATGTTGTTATTTCAGCTTTACGCTAACACGTACAACGTGGGCATAAAATGTTGAAAGTTTGGGTTATCTTCTTCTTCCTCGACGGATTCTTCCAGCCAGAGAATAGGGTTTTACCCATCATAGGCGGAGCTACAGCCGGGTTGGGATTTCGATGTGGCATTGATGACTGAATGGGAGTTTTTGCATGGTCAACCGACGACGAATCGACGGCAAGTTTCTTCCCCTTGTTGCTGGTGGTGAATGATTTCTTTGGAGCCATCAGATCAAAGTGAGGGTTTCGAAGAAAGAAAGGGCAAAGGAATTTGAGAAGATGAGTAAAAGTGTTTTCTCTCTCTGGAAAGACCTATTTATCGAGATATTCAAAAACCGACTGTTGGATATCCCTAATGTTACGCCGACTGTTGGACATCCCCGCTTTTACGCGGATGACAGTTGCGTATCCCGAATTTTACGCCGACTGGTCAAATCTCAATTTTTACGCTTTTGTTCAAAGTGTTTCAAATTTTGGAGATATTTGAAAACTTTGAAGGGGGTCTTGTAGGAGCGTAAAAAGTGCTTTACAAGAAGGGTCAAAGTGATAGATCAGTCTACTCAAATTGATCCCTTTTATGCCAAGGAGAGGCTAATCACTTTACGCCTGAAGCAGGTTGGTTATTCTACGCTCGGATCTACATCCATCGTTTTACGTCCAGGACAAGCTAGCCACTTTTACGCTGGACAAAGCTGTCAAGTCTTGCATTTAATGCAAACTCTGACATGGAGATATTAATGATGGCATTTACCATAGAATCCAAAGGAATTTATCTCGTACAAAGACCATTATTGTCGTTTATGTGGATCGAGCTACTTTACGCTCACTATATGGTTTCTTTTACGCACGGAGTTTTATACGAGTTCTTACGCTCATAAAATAATATGTGCGTAAAGTCTATTTGAGCCATTTTTACGCTGAAGGTTATTCAATAACCACTTTACGTGGGAAACTTATGACAGAGCTATTTTATGCTCATCTTACTGCTTTACGCCCAGAGGATGTTGGGGCTATTTTTATGCCCTATTCTTTCTGGCCAGTTTGGAACATGGTTTGCCTACATGGCCTTCATGCCACATATTTCGAAGAACGTATGTACATGTATCCTATTCTCACTGAAATGATGGGATGCGTGTCAACGTATGCAAAGGATGACTCTGACCATGGGTGGCAGTTGTTAGCGTAAAGACAGATTTTGATGCTTTTTACGCACAGAAGCCTCAGTCTATAAATAGACTTATTTTTCTCATAAGACACAGACAGAGAGACAGGAGAGAATACAGAGATCAGAACTTCGAGATTTTGATTCTCCGGAGCATTCTTCTTCAACTTTTCTTTCAGAACAGAGTGAAGCAAAGCAGGAAAGCATTCGGCCTCGCCATCAGTGCCCAAGTGCGTCGATACCTTTCTGGTGACTTAGTTCTTCCAAGTTGTTCTACTTCAAGCAGTGATCTTCATCATTATCATATGGTCCAAGAAACAAAGTGATCATTTACAGATCAGACTTCCATAGCAATACTTTCCCAGAATCAAATTTGTACTTCTTGTACTTTTTCTCGTTTTATTTTCAAAATCCAACTTTTGTTTGGCATTTTTGTTAAGTGAAACATCCATTTCTTAATTTGGCTTATACTCGTCTGGTTTAAGTACAAGTTTAGATTGTTCTTTTCTGCATCCTTTTCCGACCTAAGTTTTCAATGTGGCCGTTAGATTCAAATTGGTTTGGTTAAGTTCTGTCTCTGGTGTGGTTTGTAACGATTATGTGTTCCAGTGTAGTTTGTTGTTGGGTTGCCAAACCTAGCTTTTGGTCAACCTGAGTATATATGCTATTGCTGGGTTAAGGTATGTGGTGTTGGAAAGAAAAGTAGCAGAAGCCTTTACATTGTGAGTAGTATGGTTGGGCTTGCCATAGTTAAGCTACTGAATGGACTTGTTGTGGGCTATAGGACTCGAATGGTTCTGGGCTTGGTTTCTATACAACAAATAAGAGATTGCTGTCTGTGTACAGAGGTGGAAGGAAAAACCATAGCTAATGATCACATGTTGCTTACAGGAGCATTTTTGCCAACTTGCTTAGTTTGCTAATGATTATAATGGGTTTTGCCATGAATATTGAGTATAGTGAGTATAGTGTAATTTTCATAAATTGTATACTTTATAATATTTTGTCAAATAGAGTAGGTGGTTGTTGGTTTTGGTTGAGTTCAATCAGGAGTTGTTTTGGTATAAGAAGGAAGCCAGCTTAGAATATTTGGAGTTGTAAAATATGATAAGTATAGGTTGTAATTAGCCAAGTTTTGTTTTAGCTGTTTTATTGAGAAACCAACAGTCACTTGCCCACAAAAATTGAGATAGGTTTAATAGTCCTGTGTGCAGGCAGGTTGGGCTTGGATTAGTGAGTTGAGTATAAGTTAGTTTTTCCTTCATTATTATTATTGTAAATGGTTTAGAACTTGACCAACTTGTACACATTATTAAAATACAGGAGGACATCTAGCCCGATCTTCACCCGTACTTTCCTGGAGCAAGGCAAGTACATTCTATGGTCTTGTGTATTTCATTATATCCTGTGCTTTCTTGATTGACACATTACAACACGTCATGTACTTTCTAGTGCTCATGTTCCTTGTTCTTATTACTTGTACCTGGGGTAGGGAAATATACTATTTATGTGACCAAATCCAATAAACAACTCAGGTGTGTTTAGCTTAGAGCCCGCATCGTGCACGCGGGTCCTAAGCCGTACCATTCATGTGCTTTCATGTGCTTACCCATAACCGGTCACATAATTAGTTATATTTCAAATATAGTACACACATGCAGGAGATATACCTTGTACTTATTTCCTGTGATTCCATGATACCATGTTCTTTCATGTGCTTACATATCGTGTACTTTCATGTTCTTACATACCATGTTCTTTCATGTACTTTACACACCCTGTTCTTTCATGTACTTATTCACATGTTCTTTTCTGTACTTTCCATGTTTTCTTGTACTTTCATATCATGATGTCTTGTTCATTACCTAGAACTATACTTTGCTCCGTTCCTGAATAGGATATGTTGCAGGTATGCTTGCAGGACATTGTTCCACTCTATGGGCCAGAGCCCAGGATTTAGCTGAGCAGGATGAGGCTTAGCTTGAGGCTTCAGGTTTAGATTACTTAGCTTTACTTGAGATTTTGACTTTAAAGTTCAAAGCACTTTCCTGTTGATTCTGGTACATTATGGTATCTGGATTTGTGGATTATGGTGATCATTCTGGGATACGTTTTTAGATGCTGTAATTCTATATTTTCATGTTTATCTGGTTAGTTTTCCCTAGCTTGGTACAACTTACTTCGTCGTGTCTAACGATGAAGGCTGGGCGAGTCCGACTCGTGTCCGATTATTCGGGAGCGGGTCGTGACACTAGTACAATCATCCTGTTATAGTTTTACTTTACATATTTCTAGTTGTCGGCACATTCTTGTTCCTTTCTGTTATGATCTGTTACATTATGTTAGTTTCAAATGTATTCCTTGATAGAGTCGTCTAGTCCTACACCACGATTCCCTCGACTTGATTATAACTTGACTTGACTTGACATGACTTGAGTAGGACTTGACTTTGACATTCTATAGATTGTGAGTACTTACCTTGACTACGGTCTATAGGATTTTTATACTAGGATTGGTTACTATCTTGGTTGTGAGTACTTGCCTTGACTGCGATTGAGACACTATAGATTGTGAGTACTTGCCTTGACTGCGATTGAGACACTATTGATAGTGAGTACTTGCCTTGACTGTAGTCTATAGCTTTGACCTATTAGCCATTTCTAGTATGGCATGCCGGTGTCTTAGGATCCTTGCGTTTAGATCTTGTGCCTTAGTTCATTTTGTCTCGTTGGATATCCTTGATTGTTCCTTACTCCTTTGCATATTCGTACTGTTACATGTTGGCTTGTATATTATGTATCTTGCTAGTCCTCTGAGGACCTGATGATCTCTTCAGGTTTAGCTACTGTATGGAGTTAGTTAGCATAGCAGGATGGTAGAGGATTGCGGTGTATGATACAGGTATTTGCTTGCGATATTTCTTTATTATCCTCTCATGCTTTATATTCAGTACCATGATATTTTTTGCTTTTTTTATAGACTCATATCATACTTAGAGTCTAATTGGACAATATGCTAATGGGCTGCAGACCTTGACCCATAATTATTTATTCTGATTTTTATGATTCCTGTGGATTGAGATATAGTTTAGATTAGACATGATACCCTACTGTGGACATCTTATACGTACTCGAGTCGGGCTGGAGTCTGCTCGATACGTAGCTGGCTTGCTCACGAATTAGCGTCCGAAAAGCAGTTGCGGGTCGTGACAAGTTTTTGTGGTGGCCCATGCAGGTCAGAGCATATCGTACCGCTTACGTAACTGTACTGGTACGAGCCTGCGACTGACTAAACCCTTAGTAATCTTAATCCACTCTGCCTTGAAAATTCTCCTAGAAATTCTCTACGTCCTTGAAAACTCCATATTTTCTCTCGATTATACTTCCTTGCTTTCCGTACCATTGATTCTCGTTGCTTCCTATTTCGGGGTGACGAACGATCGTGCTGCCTAGAATTCATCAGAAATTCTTAAAATTATAGTATAATATTGCATGATTATTGAGTTTTGGTTGTTTATAGATATGAAGGATTATAGTGGCCATATGCCTAGATATCTGCCGGTAGGATTGTTAGCAACTAGTTATAAGATTATAAGAGTTTAGTTACCTGTATTTTGAGGAGTAGTATGACCAAAGGTGGGTAGAAGTCCTCAAGTATTCAGAGTTATGAAATGACTAGAGAAGGCCATAAATATTTTGAAAAATTAAATTTGAGGAGATTAAGGTAATAGTAGACTTTGATTTTTAAGGCATAGTTATGAATTAGAATTTCGAGGACAAAATTATTTTTAAGGTGGGTAGATTTGTAGCTCCCCTTCCCGGAGAATATTGAAAATATTTTTATTTATTTTTATTTTGATTTAAATAGTGTTTTTGAATTTTTATAAATAAGTAATTAGTTAATATTAAGATGGATGACTTAAGTCTTTGTGGAGTTATGGAGCACAAAATGACTAGAAATTTTGGCATGGGAGATGTAGCAGTATGCCTTGACTAGTGTACTAGCCATGCCTGAGGAAACCTAGACATAGGGACGTCCTAACTAGGAAAACCAGGCCAAGTTGTGACATGACCATTATAAATAGTTAATTATTTATTATTAATATTATTTGACGTTGAGTGACCCGGTTGTACCAAATTGGCCGAGACTAGACCCGAACCAAGCCCAAAGCCCATGAGGTGTTGCAGCGTGACCAAAGACATTAGGGTAGACATATATTGTGTTGATATTTTACCTTGGTAATTTCGGAGATAGTCCTAGGAGCAGTGGTTATACATAAACATATTATATGTGCTTGTTATTAAAAATAATATTTTATTTGATAATATAGTAAATAATTTTCCTTAACAGATAGGTTAGACTTTATGGGAATTATCCAGGTTTTATATATATATATATAAATGGAAGTGTATTTATGGTATGTGGAAAAATTAGGCTTATAAATATATATATATATATATATATATATATATATATATATATATATATATATATATATATATATATATATATATATATAATATCATTGTAATTTTATTTATGAGAATTTTGATATATAAAATTTTAAGAATGGGATTTCAAGTAATGATTATATTTAAAATATTATATTCTCCATATTGAATTTACGGTATATAAATATATATGTATAAATATAAGAAGTATATAACGAATATGTGTGTGTATGAGTATATATAGAAATATGTACATGTATGTATACATTTTTTTTTTTACATATATGTATAAGTGTATATATATATACATGAGTTAATGGAGTAACAGTTAAATAAAGTACAAGCAACCAAACTTGGGTCCAGCAACCAAACCCGGACCCGAGCCTTTCCCTGAAGCCCAACTGAACTCACAGCCAGTGCACACCCCTTCCAAGCCAAGCCAGCTACAGGCTCCCACAGGTCGAGTACCCAGACCCGAGAGTTCCCCGATGTTATTCCTATATATACGACGACGACAGCAAACCCTAATGCAAACCCAACCTGCGTGCCCTTCCCAGCGACCGCCCTGGACCTGCGCGCCACCGCTGTGGGCTACTGGCCAGTCGACCAAGCTGCACGCACAGTAGCGGTTGCTTCAACAACAACAGCGAGCAAGCCAAGGTACCCGTGTTCCCGACTAAAATTTCCCTTATTTCCTCAACCAAATTTTGACCCGTAAAATTCTATGTGTAGATGGGTTAATCCTCTACACGACCCTTAAATTAGATCGATCTAGTTGACTCTAGATAAATTTTGAGAATTCTTAAAAAATCAGGAAATATCACAAAACTTAGAATGCAAACACTGTTTCTCAACCGCAATTTTAGAAATCTAATTGAATAGATCCGTAGGTGGCATAACCAGGATCGAAACCCCATTATTACTTTAAATTCTAGTTACTTATCCAGAGAATGAAACCAGTTTGAAAATCATGAAAAACATAGGAAAACAGTTTTCAAAAATCACGAAAATCTTCCGATACGATGTGTGTCCCGCCAATCCGGGCAACGTGGTCATGTACCGTAAGCATCGAAAGGCGCATAACGGCTTTGTGGATGTGTGGGCTTTGACGGAATTCAAATTGGTCGCGTGTGCGCGACGAATTTGATGCGTATCCGTCAAAATTCACCGTATCGGTCTCTGTGCAAATTTTTTAATTACTTCGTGCACGTTCTTCAAATCGAGAAGAAACTTGCGCCAACTGGACCGTATCATTTTTCTGGTCCTGTATGCCAAGTTTGGTCCGATTCTGAGACAGTTGATCGGATCGCCGTTTCGCGGGCCCCACGGTCCGATTCAACGAGCAATTTTGTGCACGGCCCGTCGGAATCCAACTTTGGACATACGATTGGATTCGTATCGGAAAACCTAATTCGTAGACATATAGTTTGACAACTTTAGAGACCATTGACTCTGGCACGATTTTCGGTGCAAAGTGGGTCCAACGGCGAATACCGTTTTTGCCCGAAATTACTGTTTTGCCCCTGTATCCAGAATTGGGCTTAAGGACAGGCAATCCTAGCTAATTTGACTATTCTGAGAATGTTGGTAATGTTTATTTCAGCTTTTGGAGACAGTTTGGATGTCTTGGACTTTCTGACTGGTTGATTGGCGATACATTGTTGGTTCTCCGTGCAACCCCCCAGGCAAGTATACCTTGCCAACTTGTACAGTATAATTTATATGCATGTTCATCATCTCGCTGTGGTTCTTTTTCTTACATGCGTGATTACTTTATTCCATATCTAGTACACTCATCCTGTTATAGTTTTACTTTACATATTTCTAGTTGTCTGCATATTCTTGTTCCTTTCTGTTATGATCTGTTACATTGTATTAGTTTCATATGTATTCCTTGATAGAGTCGTCTAGTCCAACACCATGATTCCCTCGACTTGATTATAACTTGACTTGACTTGGCATGACTTGAGTAGGACTTAACTTTGACATTCTATAGATTGTGAGTACTTACCTTGACTACGGTCTATAGGATTTTTATACTAGGATTGGCTACTGTCTTAGTTGTGAGTACTTGCCTTGACTGCGATTGAGACACTATAGATTGTGAGTACTTTCCTTGACTGCAGTCTATAGCTTTGACCTATTAGCCATTTCTAGTATGGCATGCCAGTGTCTTAGGATACTTGCGTTTAGATCTTGTGTCTTGGTTCATTTTGTCTCGTTGGATATCCTTGATTGTTCCTTACTCCTTTGCATATTCGTACTGTTACATGTTGGCTTGTATATTATGTATCTTGCTAGACCTCTGAGGACCTGATGATCTCTTCAGGTTTAGCGACTGCATGGAGTTAGTTAGTAGAGCAGGATGGTAGTGGATTACGGTGTATGATACAGGTATTTGCTTGCGATGTTTCTTTATTATCCTCTCATGCTTTATATTCAGTACCATGATATTTTTTGCTTATTTTATAGACTCATATCATTCTTAGAGTCTAATTGGACAATATGCTAATGGGCTGCAGACCTTGACCCATAGTTGTTCATTCTGATTTTTATGATTCCTGTGGATTGAGATGTAGTTTAGATTAGACATGATACCCTACTCTGGACAGCTTATACGTACTCGAGTCGGGCTGGAGTCTGCTCGATACATAGCTGGCTTGCTCACGAACTCGCGTACGAAAAGCGGGTGCGGGTCGTGACAAGTTTTTGTGGTGGCCCATACAGGTCAGAGCATATCGTACCGGTTACGTAACTGTACTGGTACGAGCCTGCGACTAACTAAACCCTTAGAAATCTCAATCCACTCTGCCTTGAAAATTCTTCTAGAAATTCTCTACGTCCTTGAAAACTCCATATTTGCTCTCGATTATACTTTCTTGCTTTTCGTACCATTGATTCTCGTCGCTTCCTATTTCGGGGTGACGAACGATCGTGCTGCCTAGAATTCATCAGAAATTCTTAAAATTATAGTATAATATTGCATGATTATTGAGTTTTGGTTGTTTATAGATATGAAGGATTATAGTGGCCATATGCCTAGATATCTGCCGGTAGGATTGTTAGCAACTAGTTATAAGATTATAAGAGTTTAGTGACCTGTATTTTGAGGAGTAGTATGACCAAAGGTGGGTAGAAGTCCTCAAGTATTCGGAGTTATGAAATGACTAGAGAATGCCATAAATATTTTGAGAAATTAAATTTGAGGAGATTAAGGTAATAGTAGACTTTGATTTTTAAGGCATAGTTATGAATTAGAATTTCGAGGACGAAATTATTTTTAAAGAGGGTAGATTTGTAGCTCCCCTTCCCGGAGAATATTGAAAATATTTTTATTTATTTTTATTTTGATTTAAATGGTGTTTTTGAATTTTTATAAATAAGTAATTAGTTAATTATTAAGATGGATGACTTAAGTCTTTGTGGAGTTATGGAGCACAAAACGACTAGAAATTTTGGCACGGAAGATGTAGCAGTATGCCTTGACTAGTATACTAGCCATGCCCGGGGTAACCTAGAAATAAGGACGTCCTAACTAGGAAAACCAGGCCAAGTTGTGACATGACCATTATAAATAGTTAATTATTTATTATTAATATTATTTGACGTTGAGTGACCCGGTTGTACCAAATTGGCCCAGACTAGACCCGAACCAAGCCCAAAGCCCTTGAGGTGTTGTAGCGTGACCAAAGACATTAGGGTAGACATATATTGTGTTGATATTTTACCTTGGTAATTTCGGAGACAGTCCTAGGAGCAGTGGTTATACATAAACATATTATATGTGCTTGTTATTAAAAATAATATTTTATTTGTTAATATAGTAAATAATTTTCCTTAACAGATAGGTTGGACTTTATGGGAATTATCCAGGTTATATATATATATATATATATATATATATATATATATATATATATATATATATATATATATATGGAAGTGTATTTATGGTATGTGGAAAAATTAGGCCTATAAATATATATATATATATATATATATATATATAATATCATTGTAATTTTATTTATGAGAATTTTGATATATAAAATTTTAAGAATGGGATTTCAAGTAATGATTATATTTAAAATATTTTATTCTCCATATTGAATTTGCGGTATATAAATATATAGGTATAAATATAAGAAGTATATAACGAATATGTGCGTGTATGAGTATATATAGAAATATGTATATATATATATATATATATATATATATATATATATATATATATATATATCTATATATATATATATATATACATATACATATACATATACATGAGTTAAGGGAGTAACAGTAAAATAAAGTACCAACAACCAAACTCGGGTCCAGCAACCAAACCCGGACCCGAGCCTTTCCCTGAAGCCCAACTGAACTCACAGCCCATGCACACCCCTCCCAACCCAAGCCAGCCACAGGCTCCCACAGGTCGAGTACCCAGATCCAAGATTTCCCCGATGCTATTCCTATATATACGACGACGACAGCAAACCCTAATGCAAACCCAACCTGCGCGCCCTTCCCAGCGACCGCCCTGGACCTGTGCGCCACCGCCGTGGGCCACTGGCCGGTCGACCAAGTCGTGCGCATAGTAGTGGTTTCTTCAACAACAACAACGAGCAAGCCAAGGTACCCGTGTTCCTGACTAAAATTTCCCTTATTTCCTCAACCAAATTTCGACCCGTAAAATTTTATGTGTAGATGTGTTAATCCTCTACACGACCCTTAAATTCGATCGATCTAGTTGACTCTAGATAATTTTTGAGAATTCTTGAAAAATCAGAAAATATCACAAAACTTAGAATGCAAACACTGTTTCTAAACCCGATGTTGGAAGGCGAATTCCTGCCGTTTCAACCGTAGTTTTAGAAATCTAATTGAATAAATCCGTAGGTGGTATAACCAGGATCGAAACCCCATTATTACTTTAAATTCTAGTTACTTATCCAGAGAATGAAACCTGTTTGAAATCATGAAAAACATAGGAAAATAGTTTTCAAAAATTACGAAAATCCTCCGATACGACGTACGTCCCGCCAATCCGGGCGACGTGGTCGTGCACCGTAAGAATCGAAAGGCGCGTAACGGCTTCATGGATGTGTGGACTTTGACGGAATTCAAATTGGTCGTATGTGCGCGACGAATTTGATGCGTATCCGTCGAAATTCACCGTATCGGCCTTTGTGCAAATTTTCTAATTACTTCGTGCACGTTCGACAGATCGAGACGAAACTTGTGCCAACAGGTCCGTATCATTTTTCTGGTCCTGTATGCCAAGTTTGGTCCGATTCTCAGACAGTTGATCGGATCGCCGTTTCGCGGGTACCACGGTCCGATTCAACGGGCAATTTTGTTCACGGCCCGCCGGAGTCCAACTTTGGACATACGGTTGGGTTCGTATCGGAAAACCTGATTCTTAGACATGTAGTTTGACGACTTTAGATACCATTGACTCTGGCACAATTTTTGGTGCAAAGACGATCCAACGGCGGATACCATTTTTGCCTGAAATTACCGTTTTGCCCCTGTATCCAGAATTGGACTTAAGGACAGGCAATCCTATCTAATTTGACTATTCTGAGAACGTTGGTAACGTTTATTTCAACTTTCAGAGACAGTTGGGATGACTTGGAATTTTTGACTGGTTGATTGGCGATATATTGTTGGTTCTCCGTGCAAACTCCAGGCAAGTATACCTTGCCAACTTGTACAGTATAATTTATATGCATGTTCATCATCTCACTGTGGTTCTTTTTCTTACATGAGTGATTGCTTTATTCCATGTCTAGTACACTCATCTTGTTATAGTTTTACTTTAAATATTTCCAGTTGTCTGCACATTCTTGTTCCTTTCTGTTATGATCTGTTACATTGTGTTAGTTTCATATATATTCCTTGATATAGTCGTCTAGTCCTACACCACGATTCTCTCGACTTGATTATAACTTGACTTGACTTGACATGACTTGAGTAGGACTTGACTTTGACATTCTATAGATTGTGAGTACTTATCTTGACTACGGTCTATAGGATTTTTATACTAGGATTGGCTACTGTCTTGGTTGTGAGTACTTGCCTTGACTGCGATTGAGACACTATAGATTGTGAGTACTTGCCTTGACTGCGATTGGGACACTATAGATTGTGAGTACTTGCCTTGACTGCAGTCTATAACTTTGACCTATTAGCCATTTCTAGTATGGCATGCCAGTGTCTTAGGATCCTTGCGTTTAGATCTTGTATCTTGGTTCATTTTGTCTCGTTGGATATCCTTGATTGTTCCTTACTCCTTTGCATATTTGTACTATTACATGTTGGCTTGTATATTATGTATCTTGCTAGTCCTCTGAGGACCTGATGATCTCTTCAGGTTTAGCGACTGCATGGAGTTAGTTAGCAGAGCAGGATGGTAGAAGATTGCGGTGTATGATACAGGTAATTGCTTACGATATTTCTTTATTATCCTCTCGTGCTTTATATTCAGTACCATGATATTTTTTTCTTATTTTATAGACTCATAACATTCTTAGAGTCTAATCGGACAATATGCTAATGGGCTGCAGACCATAACCCATAATTGTTCATTTTGATTTATATGATTCCTGTGGATTGAGATATAGTTTAGATTGTACATGATACCCTACTCTGGATAGCTTATACGTACTCGAGTCGGGCTGGAGTCCGCTCGATACGTAGCTGGCTTGCTCACGAACTCGCGTTCGAAAAGCGGGTGCGGGTCGTGACAAGTTTTTGTGGTGGCCCATGCAGGTCAGAGCATATCGTACTGGGTACGTAACTATACTGGTACGAGCCTGCGACTGGCTAAACCCTTAGAAATCTCAATCCACTTTGCCTTAAAAATTCTTCTAGAAATTCTCTCTGTCCTTGAAAACTCCATATTTGCTCTCGATTATACTTCCTTGCTTTTCGTACCATTGATTCTCATCGCTTCCTATTCCGGGGTGACGAACGATCATGCTACCTAGAATTCATCAGAAATTCTTAAAAGTATAGTATAATATTACATGATTATTGAGTTTTGGTTTTTTATAGATATGAAGGATTATAGTGGCCATATGCCTAGATATCTGTCGGTAGGATTGTTAGCAACTAGTTATAAGATTATAAGAGTTTAGTGACCTGTATTTTGAGGAGTAGTACGACCAAAGGTGGGTAGAAGTCCTTAAGTATTCGGAGTTATGAAATGACTAGAGAAGACCATAAATATTTTGAGAAATTAAATTTGAGGAGATTAAGGTAATAGTAGACTTTGATTTTTAAGGCATAGTTATGAATTAGAATTTCGAGGACGAAATTATTTTTAAGGTGGGTAGATTTGTAGCTCCCCTTCCCGGAGAATATTGAAAATATTTTTATTTATTTTCATTTTGATTTAAATGGTGTTTTTGAATTTTTATAAATAAGTAATTAGTTAATTATTAAGATGGATGACTTAAGTCTTTGTGGAGTTATGGAGCACAAAATGACTAGAAATTTTGGCACGGGAGATGTAGCAGTATGCCTTGACTAGTGTACTAGCCATGCCCGGGGAAACCTAGCCATAGGGACGTCCTAACTAGAAAAACCAGGCCAAGTTGTGACATGACCATTATAAATAGTTAATTATTTATTATTAATATTATTTGACGTTGAGTGACCCGGTTGTACCAAATTGGTCCAAACTAGACCCGAACCAAGCCCAAAGCCCTTGAGGTATTGAAGCGTGACCAAAGACATTAGGGTAGACATATATTGTGTTGATATTTTACCTTGGTAATTTCGGAGACAGTCCTAGGAGCAGTGGTTATACATAAACATATTATATGTGCTTGTTATTAAAAATAATATTTTATTTGATAATATAGTAAATAATTTTTCTTAACAGATAGGTTGGACTTTATGGGAATTATCCAGGTTATATATATATATATATATATATATATATATATATATATATATATATATATATATATATATATATATATATATATATATATATATATATATAAATGGAAGTGTATTTATGGTATGTGAAAAAATTAGGCTTATAAATATATATATAATATCATTGTAATTTTATTTATGAGAATTTTGATATATAAAATTTTAAGAATGGGATTTCAAGTAATGATTATATTTAGAATATTATATTCTCCATATTGAATTTGTGGTATATAAATATATAGGTATAAATATAAGAAGTATATAACGAATATGTGTGTGTATGAGTATATATAGAAATATGTACATGTATATATACATATATGTATAAGTGTATATATATACATATACATGAGTTCAGGGAGTAACAGTAAAATAAAGTACCAGCAACCAAACTCGGGTCCAGCAACCAAACCCGGACCCGAGCCTTTCCCTGAAGCCCAAATGAACTCACAACCCATGCACACCCCTCCCAAGCCAAGCCAGCCACAGGCTCCTACAGGTCGAGTACCCAGACCCGAGAGTTCCCCAATGCTATTCATATATATACGACGACGACAGCAAACCCTAATGCAAACCCAACCTGCACGCCCTTCCCAGCGGCCGCCCTGGACCTGTGCGCCACTGCCGTGGGCTACTGGCCGGTCGACCAAGCCGTGTGCACAGTAGTGGTTTCATCAATAACAACTGTGAGCAAGCCAAGGTACCCGTGTTCCCGATTAAAATTTTCCTTATTTCCTTAACCAAATTTCGACCCGTAAAATTTTATGTGTAGATGGGTTAATCCTCTACACGACCCTTAAATTAGATCGATCTGGTTGACTCTAGATTATTTTTGAGAATTCTTAAAAAATCAGGAAATATCACAAAACTTAGAATGCAAACACTGTTATTAAACCCGATGTTGGAAGGCGAATTCCTGTCGTTTCAACTACAGTTTTAGAAATCTAATTGAATAGATCCGTAGGTGGCATAACCAGGATCGAAACCCCATTATTACTTTAAATTCTAGTTACTTATCCAGAGAATGAAACCTGTTTGAAAATCATGAAAAACATAGGAAAACAGTTTTCAAAAATCACGAAAATCCTCCGATACGACGTGCGTCCTGCCAATCCGGGCGACGTGGTCGTGCACCGTAAGCATCAAAAGGCGCGTAACGGCTTCTTGGATGTGTGGGCTTTGGCGGAATTCAAATTGGTCGTGTGTGCGCGACGAATTTGATGCGTATCCGTCAAAATTTACCGTATCGGCCTCTGTGCAAATTTTGCAATTACTTCGTGCACGTTCCTCAGATCGAGACAAAAGTTACGCCAACAGGACCGTATCATTTTTTTGGTCCTGTATGCCAAGTTTGGTCTAATTCTGAGACAGTTGATCGGATCACCATTTCGTGGGCCCTACGGTCCGATTCAACGGGCAATTTTGTGCACGGCCCGCCGAAATCCAACATTGGACATACGGTTGGGTTCGTATCAGAAAACCTGATTCTTAGACATGTAGTTTGACGAATTTAGAGACCATTAACTCTGGCACGATTTTTGGTGCAAAGCGGGTCCAACGGCGGATACCGTTTTTGTCCAAAATTACCGTTTTGCCCCTGTATCCAAAATTGGACTTAAGGACAGGCAATCTTAGCTAATTTGACTATTTTGAGAACGTTGGTAACATTTATTTCAGCTTTCGGAGACAGTTGGGATGACTTAGACTTTCTGACTGGTTGATTGGCAATACATTATTGGTTCTCCGTGCAACCCCCAGGCAAGTATACCTTGCCAACTTGTAAAGTATAATTTATATGCATGTTCATCATCTCGCTGTGGTTATTTTTCTTACATGCGTGATTGCTTTATTCCATGTCTAGTACACTCATCCTGTTATAGTTTTACTTTACATATTTCTAGTTGTCTGCACATTCATGTTCCTTTCTGTTATGATCTGTTACATTGTGTTAGTTTCATATGTATTCCTTGATAGAGTCGTCTAGTCCTACACCACGATTCCCTTGACTTGATTATAACTTGACTTGACTTGACATGACTTGAGTAGGACTTGACTTTGATATTCTATAGATTGTGAGTACTTACCTTGACTACGGTCTATAGTATTTTTATACTAGGATTGGCTACTGTCTTGGTTGTGAGTACTTGCCTTGACTGCGATTGAGACACTATAGATTGTGAGTACTTGCCTTGACTGCAGTCTATAGCTTTGACCTATTAGCTATTTCTAGTATGGCATACCAGTATCTTAGGATCCTTGCGTTTAGATCTTGTGTCTTGGTTCATTTTGTCTCGTTGGATATCTTTGATTGTTCCTTACTCCTTTGTATATTCGTACTGTTACATGTTGGCTTGTATATTATGTATCTTGCTAGTCCTCTGAGGACCTGATGATCTCTTCTGGTTTAGCGACTGCATGGAGTTAGTTAGCAGAGCAGGATTATAGAGGATTGCGGTGTATGATACAGGTATTTGCTTGCGATATTTCTTTATTATCCTCTCATGCTTTATATTCAGTACCATGATGTTTTAGCTTATTTTATAGACTCATATCATTCTTAGAGTCTAATCGGACAATATGCTAATGGGCTGCAGACCATGACCCATAATTGTTCATTCTGATTTATATGACTCATGTGGATTGAGATATAGTTTAGATTAGACATGATACCCTACTCTGGACAGCTTATACGTACTCGAGTCGGGCTGGAGTCTGCTCGTTACGTAGCTGGCTTGCTCACGAACTCGCATCCGAAAAGCTGGTGTGGGTCGTGATAGACTCTAACCTGCATGGGCCACCATAAAAACGTGTCACGACCCGTACCCTGTTTAGGGGCACGAGCATGTGGGTACGTCCAGCCTATGTCGTAGTATCGACGGTAAAACACTGTAAAGGTCATCTAGAATATATAGAATCTAAGACACAATAATATAACATGTCATCTCCGCACGGAGGAATATAACCACAACTCAATCACATAATTCTAAGGAAGATAAACACGATAAAAAAAGATAAATATAAAGATGAGATAAATAGTCTGAAACAACGCTGAGTCGCAATCACAAGTTCAGAGACCAAGACATAAAGTAATATCCCAAAATAAATACTACAAGTCTCAAAGTATCAAACTGGAATGTAATCAAGACAAAATCTAGGTGAACTAGGTCACTACTCGTGGTGTGTCCTCTACGAGCACGGGGTAAAGGTCATCTAGAATATATAGAATCTAAGACACAATAATATAACATATCATCTTCGTACGTACATACATACATACATACATACATACATACATACATACATACATACATACATACACACACACCTATATATATATATATATTTTTTATTTTTTTATTTTTTTTGAAAATATAGGCGCAAAATGTCGAAGCCTATACAAGTAAACGCGCAAATGCGGCCAGAAGCCAGAAAGCTAAAACAGAAAGCAAAAGGGGTGGAAGCACCGACCTAGGCCAGGGTCTCCCAGAACTGGTTGGAGACGTGAGAGCAATGTCTCCTCACCTTGAAGCATTGTCTGATGACTTCCTGGTAAATCTGGGGAGGGGGAAGTTGACACCCTTCATAGCGGAATTTGTTTCTGTTTTTCCAGAGCACCCAGATGCCAGCGGCTGCTACGATCTGATGTCCGTATGAATGGGACCAGGAGGCCAAGAGATCGTAGAAGCCCCCGGTTGGTTGACCCTTGCGAAGCTTGAGATGAAGCTTGGACCACATGCCTGCGGCCAGTTCCCCCAAAAGAAGGACGTGTTCGGCGGATTCCAAGTTGTGCTTCTCGCAGCAAAGGCATTTAGAGGCTAGGCTGAATCCCAAAGCTCCGATGCTGTCGTCCGTCGGAATCTTGCGTCGGAGAGCACGCCAGATGAGGATGGACCATTTGATGGGGATGCATGCCTGCCAATAATTGGCGAAAACCATGTTCGGTACCCCGCCCCCTCTGACAATACGTCTGGCGGACGCCAAACTGAAAGTCCCACCGGGGTTGGGAGACCATCTCCAAGTGTCGGGCGTGTTGGAAATCTGCATATTCGCTGCAAGAAGACGGATGGCCGCCGGCTGGCCAAGCCAATCACTGACATTCCTCCAATTCCAACCGGAAGTGTCCTCCCATAGATCTCTAATGGTGCACCCCTGAGGCATGAGAATGTTGGGCTGAATGATCTCAGCTCCTAACCACCGCTCTCGATAGGCCATGGAGGAGCCATCCCCCAGTTTAAGGTGGATCAGAGGTTCTGCGGTGGTGCATCCCCGAGCGATGCGACGCCAAGAAGACGAGGATCTGTTGTTAGTGTTCGCCTCCGACAGGTGAGAGAATCTAGAGTATCTAGCTCTCATGAACTTTGTCCATAAGGAGGTCTCGGTACGCATCTTCCACCATAGCTATAAGGAGCATGCATCCACGATGTGGGCGAGTCTGCAGAAGCCCAGGCCACCATTGCCGGTGGGTTTGGCCATCGATTCTCAACCGGCCCAGTGATGTTTGTCTTTGCCATCGTTATGACCCCAGAAAAACTTGGCGAAGAGAGATTCGAGAGAGTGTAGCACCTTCTTAGGGGGGAGCAGACGGCCAGGATGTACATCGGGATAGACGATAAAACGTGTTTGATGAGGATCGTTTTACCTCCCGGTGATAAGGTGGCATTGTGCCATCCAGTGATAAGTTTGCAAATTTTACCAGGTAGGTGGTCATATATGCCAGCGTTGGCCCTGCCGTATACCAGCGGGCAACCGAGGTAGATGAAGGGGGGGGTAGGCCATTCTGAAAGAGGTCTTGTTGGTGAGCAAGGAGGAGTGGGTTCTGTCTGCTTTGTGATACGTGTAGATGACTCTCTTGTTATTATTGACTCGCTGACCCGAGCAGTTAGTATAACTGGCGATCGTGCTCAAGACTACCTCAATCGAACCGCAATCTCCAGAAGAGAAGATGAGGATATCGTCCGCGTATGCTAGGTGGGTGATGAGGGGGCATCCGGTGGTAGAGTGGAAGTGATTGAAGCCGGCCTTACTAGGCATGCTGTTGAGGTTTCTGCTGAGAGCTTCTGCCGCAATAATGAAAATGGTGGAGGATAGCGGGTCCCCTTGTCTAACCCTTCGAGTAGAGCGAAAGAAACTTGCTGCCTGACCGTTGATCACGGTAGAGAACCACGCATTGTTGATAGATCTGAAGACGATGTCAATCCAAGTTTCGGAAAAGCCAAAGGCCCTGAATACCCATATCATGAATTGCCAGTCCAGACGGTCGTAAGCTTTTTCCATATCAAGTTTGATGGCAACGTTCCCCCCTGGACGGAAACTTCATGCACGTGATCATCTCTTGCGCCAGAAGGATGTTGTCAGTAATGTTGCGCCCTTTGACGAACCCGCTTTGTTCTTCGGAAATGATCTTGGGAAGAAGATCGGACATTCGATTGGCAATGATCTTGGATATGATCTTGTTGGTGAAGGTGCAGAGGCTGATCGGACGAAAGTCCTTGAAGGTTTCTGGGTTGTCTTTTTTGGGAATAAGGATGATATTGGCGCAGGAGATAGCACTTAGGTATCTTGCCCCTTGGAGAAAGGCCATAGTGGCTTCAAGTAAGTCATTTTTAATGATGTCCCAGCAAGCTTTGAAGAAGACACCGTTGAACCCGTCAGGCCCAGGGGTACTTTGCTCGTTAATGGACCAGACCGCAGCTTTGACCTCCGCCTCATTTATGGTGGCTAGCAGATTCTTATTGTCTTGATCGGTAATGAGAGGGGGTATGGCCGACAATAGCGTCTCGCCTCTAACGACCCGCTCCTTGGTGAATAGACTAGAGAAGAAGGCCACGGCTGCGACCTGGATCCCAGCTTGGTCGTCAATCAAGTTGCCATTGTCGTCGAGAATCCGATGTAATGTTAATTTGTTCCTGCGGCCTTTAACGCAAGCATGGAAAAACTTGGAATTGCGGTCGCCGTCGGTGTCCTAGGTCAATCTGGCTTTCTGCTTCCAGAATTCATTCTCCACTCTCAACCTGGATTTAAGCAGAGCTCTGGCGAGGTTTAGGGATGAACGGGTCTCCGCGGAGTTGGAAATAGCAAAAGAGGACTCCGCACGGGTGACGTCGTCCTCCGCGTCACGAATGGCCTGGAAGATATCGCCGTAAGCCTCTCTGCTCCAAGAAGATAGGGCTTTACGAGTGGCTTTGAGCTTAGATGCCATCCGGATCATGGGGTCAGGGTCTGAGACAAAATTCCAAGCCGAAGCTACGACGTTTTGGAAATACGGGTGATGGCGCCAAAAGTTGAGGAAGCGGAAAGCTTTCTTATTGCCAGTGTGATTGCTTTTGATTTGGACAAGAAGAGGGGAGTGATCCGATTCGGTGGAGTTGAGGTGGGAGAGGTTGGTGATCAGGCCCATGTCGGACCATCTGTCACCCTCATTTCCCGTATTTTCCGTATTTTGTATTTATACCTGTATCTGGATTTTGGCATGTATTTTTATTTTTCTCAACTTGTAGAATTTCGGTATTTCTCGTATTTTGGTTTTGGCACGGCTCGGTTTTATTGGGGATGGTTCGGTTTGGCTCGGTTTTATGTGTTGGAACACCCTAGCCCTATGCTACACCCTCAACCCACCACAACTCCCCTTCTTTATAACCCCCACCTACCACTCTCTCTCCTCATAACTTCTACCATTAATTTCCTTCTTCTTCTTCTTCTCCTTCCTCCACATCTCTCCTAACCCTAGGCAAGTGCATCTTACCACCATATAAGAACCCTCTTTAATTTGTCCATTTACTAGTTTAGGATATGGTGATCAACATTAGGACTTGCTATTTTATGATTTGGAGCTTCCTTTGTTCTAGATCTAGGTTTAGCTATTTTTGGATTTTGTATGGTTTGATCTACTTTAGTTGGATTTTATGGGTGTTTGATGCTTCCAAGTGGAAGAGCATTCAATTCTACCCAAGTTAGAACTTTGGAAATCTGGATTTGGAGTTCGGATGGCCAAGTTATGATGCTTTGAAGCCTTGGGTTCATCCATGGTGTTCTTGCTGTTTGGAGAAGACAGTGAGCAGTGTGCAGAGCTGTTTAGCTTACGCACACTGAGCTGTGCGTGCTCTTTAGCGTGCGTACGCAGACTTGGGTACACTCCCTGTTGGAAGCGTTTCACGCACACTGCTCCCTTGAGCGTGCATGACTTTTCATGCACACTGCTCCCTTGAGCATGCGTGACTTTTCACGCACACTGCTCCCTTGAGCGTGCGTGACTTTTCATGCACACTGCTCCCTTGAGCGTGCGTGACTTTTCATGTACACTGCTCCCTTGAGCGTGCATGACTTTTCATGCACACTGCTTCCACAGCGTGCGTGACTTTTCATGCGCACTGCTCCCTTGAGTGTGCATGACTTTTCACGCACACTGCTCCCTCAGCGTGCGTGACTTTTCACGCGCACTGCTCCGTTGAGCGTGCGTGACTTTTCACGCACACTGCTCCCTCAGCGTGCGTGACTTTTCACCCACGCAGCTCTCTGTAGCGTGCGTGACTTTTCATCCACGCTGCTCTCTGTAGCGAGCATGACTTTTTACCTACGCTGCTCCCTCAGCGTTCGTGACTTTTCACCTACGTTGCTCCCTCAGCGTGCGTGACTTTTCACCTACGCTGCTCTCTGGCGTGCGTGACTTTTCACGTATACAGCTCCCTCAGCGTGCGCGACTTTGCGTACGCTGCTCCCCTGAACCCTTGCTTAATCCATTGGCTCTTGGAGTTTTGGTCTTATTTCTTTAGGCTTGGCTCTTCTATAGCCCTGTATATTGATATTTATTTAGATATTTTACGCCTATTTTATATCCTTACGCCTTTTGTCATGAACTCGATTTTACTTAATATGTTTGGAATGACTATTGTACACGGCATGGTATGGCAAGGGACTAGCATAACACGACAGTGACCCGTAGTGGTGCACTCCTGACATGACCAACCTGACATGATAGTGGCCCGTCGTGGCGCACTCCTGACGAGTACCCTGACATGATTTATTTTAATGCTGTTACTTGACTTGCCTTGACACCGTGGGTAGTCTTCTTGCTTGCTTGTTAAATCCACTTGTCCTGTCTTGCATCATGTCTAGGATGGGACTCCTGAGTACCACGGTCAGGAGTACCTACTAAAATGGATTAAGGTTAATAACTAGAATAACACAGTAGTCATGAAGAGATGACACAGCTACGGGCAATCCCGTTACCTGGGCGCTCTTGGGATCTGTAGCCTACCGTCGAGTAGGGCATATTTCCAGCACATCGTCGCGTATTGCACCCTCTAAGTCACCTAAGGGTACATGTGTCTCCTGGATGATGTACCCACCTGAATTCAACCCTAATCTTTCGTCCTGGGTAACCTGGATGGTCTGCAGGGCTTGTGGCTATGGAACAATCTTACTGCATCTTGTTAGTAATTAGGCCTGTGATAACCCTAGTTAGTTAAAGTAGTAAGCCGTAGTATCTGCTTGGCCGTGATTGATTGAATGAAGTATAACCAGTTTAGCCATGTCTTTATCCAGTACAAGATTGCTCCCTGTCTTGATTTATTGCATTATTATCTTGCCGATAAATGGTGGGAAACCAAGTTCTGTTCAGACGAAGGGTTACAACCCCGGTCCTTGTTTGGTTTACGGGTTGTAACCTGGCTATCGGAATAGTCCCATGGTTATCTCGTCGTATATCATCCTGACATGTTTTCGTAAGTTCTAGTTTTAATATTTTATTTTCTTGTGCTGATTGCTGGCTTTTGTTCTTATTTCGTGGCCCCCTTGTGGGTCTTGCTCTTTCTGGGGTTGACCCAGCTGGTTTTGTGTGGCCAGATTTCGGAGCAGCTCCTGAGGATCTACCAAGCTTCCAACCCAATGGTGGCGACTAGAAGGAACCCGGGCTACGAGTGAGTTTTCTATTTTGTTTCGCTCACTCTATTATAAAACTATTCTTTTGAGGCGTTTAGCCGACGAGCACCTGTTAGCTCGATGCACTTTTACTTACTGTCTGCCTACGGGCTGTAAACATGATTAACAAATCCTAGGGTTGATTATGTATGACTCAACTCTTGCTAGTCCTAATATTTTATAATGACTAGCTTCATGATCAGCTGAATATGTGATATTTGGGATGCCTTATTATTGTATATTTAATGATCATACATCTTACGACCTTACTTACTTGCTTGTGATTGAGACATTAGGCTTGTTCATGACCATAAGAGACTGTTGGCTTGTAGTAAACCCTCATGTTTCTAGACAGCCGTGACCGTATATCGAGGTGGTTTCCATTTCAATATACGTAGCTGGCTGTGTCTGCCCCCGCTCTCCAGTATTCTGGTTCTGGGGCATGACACGGTTTAAGTGGTGGCCCATGCAGGTCTTGTCAATCAAGAAATATGAGGGTTTACCAAATAGGTGTTTCAATCAGTATTTGCCCTTGATCTCCACCCGTATTTTCAATCCCTGAAATTCTTGCCTTGATTACATGCTTGTATCGTTGATCTGTCCTGGTCCTTCCTTATTGTTTCCCTGTGTCGTTTTCCTCAGCGGCACTGTACCTGACCCTGCCGATCAGCAAGAAGGAGCACCTCCCGTGGACCAGCAGCAACCTGGAGATCAAGCCCAGCATTCCGGAGTCGTCTCCAGGGTGATACCTACTGGAGGAGAGTCACCAGTTCGGCCCGTCCAGCCCGCAGAGCCAGATGATGGTACCTTAGTAGGCCTCATCAGAACCTTGATAGCTTCCCAGGATCGTCGAAGCGACGCCCTGCACCAGATAGTTCAAGATGCTTTGACCCGAGGCGGACATCCAGGGAACCAGGCGGCCAACAGCTTCAAGCGATTGAACCCTCCTTTCTTCGACGGCACCGAGGATGCGATTGCCACGGATGCATGGCTTCAGGATACCGAGGTAATTCTGGAAGCAGCTAGGACACCCGAGAATGAGAAGGTGGCGGTAGTACGCCTGCAGTTGTTGGACTTGGCTCGCAGTTGGTGGGCAGCGCAAGCCATGGGGTTAGTGGCACCCATTGCTTGGGCAGTGTTTAGAGAGAGATTCCAGACGAAGTATTTCGATGCTGTGGCTCGGTACGACCTGCAGACCAGATTTATCAACTTGAAGCAAGGAGGCAGAACAGTCGACAGTTATGCATCAGAGTTTTCTAAACTCACTAGGTTTGCCCCCACCTTGGTGGCGACCGAGTTTGATAGGGCCCAGCGGTTCCAGCAGGGACTGCATTTGGAGATCTTGTTGGCGGTCGAGCAGTTCGAGCACCAGACGTTTGATGCAGTCTTGAGAGCGGCTAGGAGGCATGAGTACACCTCCGAGCGGATCGTGGATAGGACCGGAGGTAGGAAGCGGTCCCACAGTCAGATACACCAATTATTAGATCCAGCCCCGACAGCTAGGGGATTGACCATTGGAACTCCGAGGCGGGCGGCCTCAGCAACGTCGGTTCAGCATTCGACCCCGACGTACCCGCAGCAGCAGAAGCAGAAGCAGACTTCCACGATGGGATGTTCTCATTGCGGGAAGCCAGGCCATGTGGTGGCGGACTGTCGCAGGGAGCAGGGATTGTGCCTGGCTTGTGGAGCAGCAGATCATAGGATAGGGGCTTGCCAGAATAGGGGTGGTTCATCAACATCCAACCCTTCTAGCTCTTCGGTGAGAGGACCGGCCCCAGCACCATTTCAGCAGCAGCAGTATCAGTCTTCGAGGTCCTTGCCGCCTCAGCCTCAGGCATTCCAGCAACAGCACCCCCAGCAGTATGCACAAGCCCAAGCTCAGACCCAGAATAGGCAGAGAGGTTTCCAGCAGAGGGGACCAGCAGCCAGAGGACAAGGTTAGGCCATGATAATGGCTATGGAAGAAGAAGTTGCACCAGGTGAGGTTGTGGCAGGTACTATTCTCGTCAACTCCTTTCCAGCTTCGGTATTGTTTGATTCTGGTGTATCGTATTCATTCATGTCTGCACGATTCACGACACAGATAGGATTGGAGCCCGAGTCCTTATCAGTGAGGCTCAATATTCTTACTGGTAATGGCCTTGTGGGAGTAGATCGAGTGTTTTTCTCGTGTCGGATCGTAGTTAGCGGTAGGAAGTTCCTCGCTAGATTCATAGAGTTTCCTATGGCAGACTATGATGTAGTCCTAGGCATGGATTGGTTGAGGAACCAGTATGCTAGGATAGACTGCTATATTGGCAGAGTTGTCCTTAGTATCCCCAGCGAGCCAGAGTTTTCGTTTTCCAGAGGCGCAGTAGAGCCATCTTCTCCAGCATTGCGGATGGCAGTAGCAGCAGTGCAGTTACCCCGGATAGTTGAAGAGTTTCTATATGTCTTTCCAGAGGAGCTTCCAGGGATGCCGCCGGAGCGGGAGATTGAGTTCACTATAGACTTGATTCCTGGGACATCACCAGTATCAGAGCGAGTCTACAGGATGGCGCCTTCAGAGTTGGAGATTTTATACAAGATGATTGAGGAACTGAGGACCAAGGGATTCATCCGTGCAAGTAGATCGCCTTGGGGAGCCCCGATGCTTCTTGTAAAAAAGAAGGATGGTACGTCCAGGCTATATGTTGATTATCGTACCTTGAATTCGGTGACAATCAAGAACAGATACCCTCTTCCGAGGATAGATGACTTGTTTGATCAGCTCAGAGGGGCTTTAGTGTTCTCGAAGATCGACTTGCGGTCAGGATACCACCAGATCAGAGTCAGAGAGCAGGACATCCCGAAGACAGCATTCAGATTGAGGTATGGACATTGGGAGTTCCTTGTTATGCCCTTTGGAGCGACCAATGCGCCGGCCGTATTCATGGACCTCATGAATCGCATTTTCATGCCTTACTTGGATCAGTTTGTGATCGTGTTCCTAGATGACATCCTGGTCTATAGCAAGAGTGAAGTAGAGCATGAGCAGCATCTCAGAGTCGTCCTCCAGACGCTTAGGGAGCATCAGTTGTACGTCAAGTTCAGTAAATGCGAGTTCTGGCTCGATCGTATATCATACTTGGGTCACATCATTACCCAAGGAGGAGTGGAAGTGGATCCCCAGAAGATTGAGGCTATCGAGTCATGGCCGGTATCCAGCTCAGTGGCAGAGGTTCGCAGCTTCCTTGGATTGGCCGGCTACTACCGGCGGTTCGTTTCAGATTTCGCAAGGATTTCAGCGCCGATGACCCAGTTGACCCGCAAGGATGTGCCGTTTGTTTGGATAGCAGAGTGTCAGGAATCATTTAAGAAGTTGAAGCGAGGTTTGATAACGGCTCCCATTCTCACCATTCCAGATGGGACCGGAGGATTCACAGTTTATTGCGACGCTTCAGGCAGAGGATTGGGGTGTGTCTTGATGCAGCATGGGAAGGTAATATCTTATGCGTCACGTTAACTACGTGATCATGAGAAGAATTACCCGACCCACGACTTGGAATTGGCGGCCGTAGTGTTTGCTTTGAAGTTGTGGAGGCACTACTTGTACGGAGATAGAGTGGAGATCTTTACGGATCATAAGAGCCTGAAGTATGTTTTTATCCAGAAGGACGTTAATATGCGACAGAGAAGATGGCTCGAGCTACTAGTGGACTATGATGTGGATTTGCAGTATCATCCCGGGAAGGCCAACGTTGTAGCAGATGTATTGAGCAGGAGAGTCGAAGTTTATTTCCTGACGACGCAACCAGAATTATTGGCAGATCTTCAGAAGATGGAAATTGAAGTGGTTCTTCCAACCAGCGTGGCATTGATGGCCAGCCTACAGGTTCAGTCCAGCATAGTTGAGAGAATCCGGGTGGCGCAGTAAACAGATTCCATGATCCAGCGACTCAGAGCAGAGTGTGAAGCAGGAAGAAGGCCAGAGTTATGTATCCATGAAGACGGTACTCTTCGGCACGGCACTCGTCTTTGTGTACCCAGTGGAGATATCAGACAGGAAGTCATGGCAGAAGCCCACAGTTCACAATATTCTATTCATCTGGGTGGTACGAAGATGTACCGTGATATTCGTCAGCATTTCTGGTGGAATGGCATGAAGAGGGAGATAGCCCGGTTTGTCTCTCGGTGTTTGGTTTGCCAACAGGTTAAAGCTGAACATCAGAGGCCCGCTGGACTTCTTCAACCCTTATCGATCCCAGAATGGAAATGGGAACATATAACCATGGATTTTGTGACCGGATTGCCCAGATCTCCGGCCGGCAGAGATGCTATTTGGGTAATTGTGGACAGGCTTACCAAGGTGGCACACTTTCTTCCATTCAGAGTTGGACAGTCGACGGCGCAGTTAGCAGAGATATATCTCGGGCAGATCGTCAGGCTTCACGGTGTGCCAGTCAGCATCACCTCGGACAGGGATTCAAGATTCACATCACACTTTTGGCGCAGCTTACAGAAGAGTTTGGGGACTCGCCTTCAATTTAGCTCAGCTTATCACCCGCAGACGGATGGTCAGTCAGAGCGCACAATCCAGACTCTTGAAGATATGTTGAGGTCCTGTACCCTTGACTTCGGTGGTTCATGGGAGAATCATCTGCACCTGGTGGAATTCTCGTACAACAACAGTTATCAGGCCAGTATCCAGATGGCACCTTTCGAGGCTCTATATGGCAGGAAGTGCAGATCCCCGCTAGCATGGGACGATGTCGGGGAGAGGCAGATGCTCGGACCCGAATTAATTTCCCAGACGGTTGAAGTGGTCAAGAAGGTCAGAGATCACCTCCGAGTTGCCCAGGACCGCCAGCACCATTGGGCCGATGCTCATCGGCGTCCCTTAGAATTTGCTGTCGGCGACCATGTATTCCTTAGGATCTCGCCTAACCGCGGCGTCATTCGCTTCGGCGTATGGGGAAAGCTTAGTCCTAGGTATATAGGGTCGTTCGATATTCTAGAGCGAGTAGAAGATGTATCCTATTGTCTCGCTCTTCCGCCGTCGCTAAGTGAGGTACATGATGTATTCCATGTATCCCAATTACGACGGTATATTCCGGACCCGAGCCACATCCTAGACCATTCGAAATTGGTTGTTGGTACCAACCTTGTATGAGGAAAGGCCCGTGTCTATATTGGACCGGAGGGAGAAGATACTCAAGAACAAGACTATTAAATTAGTCCGTATTGCTTGGGGTCATCACTCTCTAGGTGAGTCAACGTGGGAGCGTGAGGACGACATCCGATCGCGATATCCCTACCTGTTTGACTCGTAAGGTATAATGTCTTTCTTATGCCTTACGTTTTCCCTTCCTTGCTTGCATTGTATGATTGTATGATTGAACTGCTTAGTATAACTTGCCTGTGCCAAATGTAGCTTGTCGTGACAATCTCTAGCTCCTTGATTAAATTTCGAGGACGGAATTCTTTTAAGGTGGGTAGAGTTGTCACCCTCATTTCTCGTATTTCCCGTATTTCGTATTTATACCTGTATCTGGATTTTGGCATGTATTTTTATTTTTCTCAACTTGCAGAATTTTGGTATTTCTCGTATTTTGGTTTTGGCATGGCTCGGTTTTATTGGGGATGGTTCGATTTGGCTCGGTTTTATGTGTTGGAACACCCTAGCCCTATGCTACACCCTCAACCCACCACAACTCCCCCTCTTTATAACCCCCACCTACCACTCTCTCTCCTCATAACTTCCACCATTAATTTCTTTCTTCTTCTTCTTCTCCTTCCTCCACAACTCTCCTAACCCTAGGCAAGTGCATCTTGCCACCACATGAGAACCCTCTTTGATTTGTCCATTTGCTAGTTTAGGACATGGTGATCAACATTAGGACTTGCTATTTTGTGATTTGGAGCTTCCTTTGTTCTAGATCTAGGTTTAGCTATTTTTGGATTTTGTATGGTTTGATCTACTTTAGTTGGATTTTATGGGTTTTTGATGCTTCCAAGTGGAAGAGCATTCAATTCTACCCAAGTTGGAACTTTGGAAATCTGGATTTGGAGTTCGGATGGCCAAGTTATGATGCTTTAAAGCCTTGGGTTCATCCATGGTGTTCTTGCTGTTTGGAGAAGACAGTGAGCAGTGTGCAGAGCTGTTTAGCTTACGCACACTGAGCTGTGCGCGCTCTTTAGCGTGCGTACGCAGACTTGGGTACACTTCCTGTTGGAAGCGTGCTCCCTTGAGCGTGCGTGACTTTTCACGCACACTGCTCCCTTGAGCGTGCGTGACTTTTCACGCACACTGCTCCCTTGAGCGTGCGTGACTTTTCATGCACACTGCTCCCTTGAGCGTGCGTGACTTTTCACGCGTACTGCTCCCTTGAGTGTGCGTGACTTTTCACGCACACTGCTCCCTTGAGCGTGCGTGACTTTTACGCACACTGCTTCCTCAGCGTGCGTGACTTTTCATGCGCACTGCTCCCTTGAGCGTGCGTGACCTTTCACGCACAATGCTCCCTCAGCGTGCGTGACTTTTCACGCGCACTGCTCCCTTGAGCGTGCGTGACTTTTCACGCACACTGCTCCCTCAGCGTGCGTGACTTTTCACCCACGCAGCTCTCTGTAGCGTGCGTGACTTTTCACCCACGCTGCTCTCTGTAGTGAGCGTGACTTTTCACCTACGCTGCTTCCTCAGCGTGCGTGACTTTTCACCTACGCTGCACCCTCAGCGTGCGTGACTTTTCACCTACGCTGCTCTCTGGCGTGCGTGACTTTTCACGTATGCAGCTCCCTCAGCGTGCGCGACTTTGCGTACGCTGCTCCCCTGAACCCTTGTTTAACCCATTGGCTCTTGGAGTTTTGGTCTTATTTCTTTAGGCTTGGCTCTTCTATAGCCCTGTATATTGATATTTATTTAGATATTTTACGCCTATTTTATATCCTTACGCCTTTTGTCATGAACTCGATTTTACTTAATATGTTTGGAATGACTATTGTACACGGCATGGTATGGCAAGGGACTAGCATAACACGACAGTGACCCGTAGTGGTGCACTCCTGACATGACCAATCTGACATGATAGTGGCCCGTCGTGGCGCACTCCTGACGAGTACCCTGACATGATTTATTTTAATGCTGTTACTTGACTTGCCTTGACACCGTGGGTAGTCTTCTTGCTTGCTTGTTAAATCCACTTGTCCTGTCTTGCATCATGTCTAGGATGGGACTCCTGAGTACCACGGTCAGGAGTACCTACTAAAATAGATTAAGGTTAATAACTAGAATAACACAATAGTCATGAAGAGATGACACAGCTACGGGCAATCCCGTTACCTGGGCGCTCTTGGGATCTGTAGCCTGCCGTCGAGTAGGGCACATTTCCAGCACACCGTCGCGTGTTGCACCCTCTAAGTCACCTAAGGGTACATGCGTCTCCTGGACGATGTACCCACCTGAATTCAACCCTAATCTTTCGTCCTGGGTAACCTGGATGGTCTGCAGGGCTTGTGGCTGTGGAACAATCTTACTGCATCTTGTTAGTAATTAGGCCTGTGATAACCCTAGTTAGTTAAAGTAGTAAGCCATAGTATCTGCTTGGCCAAGATTGATTGAATGAAGTATAACCAGTTTAGCCATGTCTTTATCCAGTACAAGATTGCTCCCTGTCTTGATTTATTGCATTATTATCTTGCCGATAAATGGTGGAAAACCAAGTTCTGTTCAGACGAAGGGTTACAACCCCGATCCTTGTTTGGTTTACGGGTTGTAACCTGGCTATCGGAATAGTCCCATGGTTATCTCGTCGTATATCATCCTGACATGTTTTCGTAAGTTCTAGTTTTAATATTTTATTTTCTTGTGCTGATTGCTGGCTTTTGTTCTTATTTTGTGGCCCCCTTGTGGCTCTTGCCCTTTCTGGGGTTGATCCAGCTGGTTTTGTGTGGCCAGATTTCGGAGCAGCTCTTGAGGATCTACCAAGCTTCCAGCCCAATGGTGGCGACTAGAAGGAACCCGGGCTACGAGTGGGTTTTCTATTTTGTTTCGCTCACTCTATTATGAAACTATTCTTTTGAGGCGTTTAGCCGACGAGCACCTATTAGCTCGATGCACTTTTACTTACTGTCTGCCTACGGGCTGTAAACATGATTAACAAATCCTAGGGTTGATCATGTATGACTCAACTCTTGCTAGTCCTAACATTTTGTAATGACTAGCTTCATGATCAGCTGAATATGTGATATTTGGGACGCCTTATTATTGTATATTTAATGATCATACATCTTGCGACCTTACTTACTTGCTTGTGATTGAGATATTAGGCTTGTACATGACCATAAGAGACTGTTGGCTTGTAGTAAACCCTCATGTTTCTAGACAGCCATGACCGTATATCGAGGTGGTTTCCATTTCAATATACGTAGCTGGCTGTGTCTGCCCCCGCTCTCCAGTATTCTGGTTCTGGGGCGTGACACCATCCGTCATTGATCATCGCCCGATCTAGTCGGGAGTACTGTCGCCTGTGGCCTTCTTGCATGTTGCACCAGGTGAATGTGTTGCCGATGAAGGGGATTGGGGTAAGGTTCCCGTGAAAGGTGAAGTTGTTGAAATCATCCATAGCTGGCTTGGAGGGGGGGCACCCTCCGGACTTTTTCTCAATGCAAGCCACCGTGTTGAAATCTCCGATGCAGAGCCACGGCATGCCCTGCGGATGAATCCTCAAGAGGTCTGTCCATAGCTGTCTACGCGCAGGGGTGTCGCAGCTGCCATGAACAGCGGAGATGACAGATCGGGACTTAAGAGCCGGGTGTTCAACCCAGTAAGTGAGAGCCTGTGAAGAGTCGTGGATGATGCCGAATTGGAATTCTTGAGCAAGAAAAATCCAGATGTCGTTGCCGCCCGCGATCGCGTACGGGAAGCCTAATTTGAGTTGAGAGGCTTTAAGTCTTTTTTTAGGGATTTTAGGTTCGATGATGATTAAGAGGTCAATACGGTGAATCTTCTTGTGACTGAGAATTCTGTTCATCGACGATTTGTTCCCGAGCCCTCTTACATTCCAGGAGATGATGTTAAGCAACAGGTGGAGAAGGGGGGTGGGATTGGTTGAGCTTCGAGGCGGACCTGGTAGTCCTTGCCGTCATCTACTTTTGTTTGTTTTTGTTTTTCTTGTCTGCTTTTTTTTTGGTTGGGGCGCTACTGAATCCGTTGCTTCCTGACTCCTTGGTAGGCCCGTCTGGATCGCTGCTACCTTCTGTGGCCGCGTGGGTGATTGGGTCTTTGTCCTGCTCTTCCAGGGCGCAAAAGGGGTTGCCTTGATCCAGAAACCCTGCTTCCTTGGCCTGCCAGAATCTGCCAGAAAGGATGAGGGTGTGGGAGGGTAGAGCGGCCTTTGCGGGAGTAGGAGGTTCTGTGTCTGCCCGAATTGCCTCGGGCTGCTCAAGTCTGCTAGCCGACGCGCTCTTTTCCGGTTGATGAGAATGATTATCGTGAGGTAGAGAGGGGAGGGGGGCCTCGAGGGAGGGGGGATTGGTGATCTCTGGTTGGGTTTGGGTGATTTGGGTGTTATCAGCGATAGAGATGTCGCTGATCTTGGGGGAATCTCGTTGGTCGGTGGTGATGGGATGGGGGATGCTTTGCTCTCGGAGTGCTTCTTCGGAAGGGGTGTCTGAGAGGAGTTCGAAAGAATTATGGAGTGCAAGCTCTCTATGTGGTTCATCAGAAGGGGAGTCTGAGAGGAGTTCGAAGGAATTGTGGAGTGCGAGGGTGGAGGGGTTGAAGGGGACGATGTCCCGACTGGTTGTGGCAGTCGTCTGGGGGTGGGGGAGGGCCTGACCATCGATCTGAAGTGTGGGGTCAGGAGTCGGTTTGTGGATGGTAGGAGGGGGGGTCTTTTAGAGCTGTGGGCGCGCTAGGATTGCGCGGAACTTTCTTCTTTAGTTCGGGATGAGCGCGGAAGCAGTGTTGCATTTGATGGCCACTCATCTGACAGTGTTTGCAGAATATGATATTGTTGTCGTAAATCAGCTCCTGACTGTGGGTTGTGTCTCCGAGCTCGATTTCTATGAGTTTTGGTGGGTCGTTGACAAGGTCTAGCTCCACGCATATCTTCGCATAGTTGCACTTGGAAAGGTTGCGGGTTTCTTCCGCAATGGCAACCAGAGTCCCGAAAGAGCTGGCGATGCGCTTGAGGGCGGCTGCGTGGAAGCAAACCAGGGGGAGGTTGGGGAGGGTGATCCAGGTGGAGATTATTGTGGAGTCGAATTTAGGGTTGAAGTCTGGAGACCATTTGACCACTTTAGCGATCTGAGTACCCATTCTGATAGTGCCCTTAGCCCGGGCAATCGCGAAGTCCGAGTCGGAGGAGAGGTGAAGGAGCATATGTTTAGGGTCGATTGGCGCTACCCGAAAGTTAGCGGAGAGGCCCCACCCGGCGACCGCTGCCGAGACTAAGGGGATTTTCGGGCATCCGGAGCCGAATTTGAGGATAAACGACTTGGAAAATGAGGAGGAAAGGGACTTGATCTCGAAATAGGCGAATGGAACCCGGATGGGATCGCCGTCGGATGGGGGCATGAAATCGAGGTCCGGAAGAAGAATCTCGGCCGACGACGACGGAGAACGCTGCCTCCGGTCCGGCCTAAGGGCCTCTGCGTAGGAGGCACCGGCCGCGGTACCGGAGGGGGCCGACGTTGGAGGGGCGATGTGGGAGAGAGCAATGGGCGCCAAACCAGGTGGGCAGCTCCGGGCTGGGACTGCGCTTAGGGTGATGCCAGACTGTGCCAACACGTAGGGAGCACCTGGGAGCGCGGACCCGGGTTGCTCCAGGGGGCGGGGGGGTGGGGACCCCAGGGAGCGCATGGAGGCGGGGAGAGGAGGCGCCGGGGGGTGCTAAGAGGGGAGAGGGAGAAACCCCGGGTTGCGCCACGAGGGGAGGAAGGGAAGGCTTGGAAAGCCCAGCGGAGGCTTGGACCGCCTGCGCACCAAGGGTGGGGGGTGTTACAGCGGGTAGCGCAAAGGAGGGAACCAAGGGGTTACCCACTGCATAAAGAGAAGCAGGGTGGAGTGCGCTGTGAGGGAATGCGCCAACTGCGTAAGGGGGGGTCCTGCGCCATCTCCACGTGCGCAACGGGAAGTGGATTGGACAGCACGGAAGATCCTGAGAGGAGCGGGTCAACGCTCGCGGACCGAGGAGTTGCGAGCCCGAGGTGGCAGGTTGGGCACGGGAGCCCACACGTTGGGGGGCGAGCTGCATGGATCCGCGTGCCTCTCCAGGGAGGGGACCGAGGAGAGCCCTGCGCAGTCCGATGGGCTTCCGCCCGGAGGTCGGGATGGCCCGTCGAGAGAGGGGGGAGAACCGGAAGAGGCCGGTCGGTGCCGATGGGAGGCCAACGAAGTGGGGGGGGGTGAGCCCAGGGGCGGGTTGAGCTGGGGAGGGCGACGAGGGAAGGATCGGGGAGGGTGGCCACCGCATCTTCACCGCCGGCTTGGGGATAGAGCGGCCGACGAGGGCGAGCTGAGCGCTCGACCAAGAGAGGGAGGGGCGGGAGGAAGAGGGGGGCGTGACGCTCTCGCCTCCAACAGGAGCGAGACTCCCGAGGGGCTCCGCCGCGCAAGCCGCTGAGATCCTCGCTGCCGAGATGGGGCAGCTCGAAGCGGAGGGAGGGGGCGCGATCCTCGGGAAGGAGGAGGAGGGGGAGGTCATCCTGCGACAGGAAGTGGGGGGCGCCGGGAGGCGCGCGAGGCGCAAGAGATGAGGTCGACGGTCCAGGCTGGGAGCGGGGGGGGCGGGGAGCCTAGGATCGAGGGGAGGGAGGAGCGGGGAGGACGACGACGAATACCTAGGAGGGGGGGCGCCTGGACGGCTGACGCTTCCGACGACCGCGGGACAGGAAGGGGGGAATATGGGAATGGGAGGGGGACGCGGGAGGGTGTGGGGCGGGGGAGACCCGGACGCCGAGGTGGTCTGCCGAGGTTGACTTCGGAGAGGAGTGGAGGAGACGAGGAGCAGGAGGGGGGGCGAGGGGGAGGAGGAAAGAGCGGGAGGGGGAGAGAGATAGAGATAGATAGAGAGAGTATAGAGATGAGAGAGATATAGATAGATAATAGATAGATAGATAATATATATACACACACACACACACACACACACACACACACACATAGACGTATATT